>SEYY01021213.1:0-24452 GCA_009176605.1 Armadillidium nasatum | reverse complement strand
AGTGATGACTATGGTGTAGAATTTTTTGTTTGTACACAAAAGGAGTTAAGATACAAAGGAGATTCATTGTGTTCAAAATGTTATGGCGAAGAAAAGTATAGTTTTTTTTTTTGTTTATTTCCAAGTCATTAATTTTTTATTTATTTATGTATTGTTAATAATAATTTATATTAATTAATTCATGGAATTTTACTTCATTAGTTAGTCAAAAAAAATGTATTAGATTTTACCTTCCTTGCCTACCCACTGTATACACCCCTATATATATATATGTATATTATATATATATATATATATATATATATATATATATATATATATATATATATATATATATATATATATATATATATATATATATATATATATATATATATATATATATATATATATATATATATATATATATATATATATATATATATATATATATATATATATATATATATATATATATATATATATATATATATATATATATATATATATATATATATATATATATATATATATATATATATATATATATATATATATATATATATATATATATATATATATATATATATATATATATATATATATATATATATATTAGGAGTTTGTTAATGCCTTACGAGATGTTAAAATTGCTGTTGATGGTATTTATAAGGAAGTAAATGAGATGAATAAAGAATGTTCTGAAATGAAAAAGAAACTTCAAATGACGAAATCGGAGACGAATCACTTAATCCGACAAACCAATTCATTGCAAGTTCAAAGGTAATTTTTTTTCTTTGTTATATATGGTATGAATATTTTTTGTTATGTTATATGATTGCTCACAACAAGATAATTGTTTAATTCAGTGTAAGTACAAGAATATAAGAAATTTTTAGGCAGTAAGAAGTCGTATGGGTTTATTAAGAAGACTGTTTCATAACATCCATCAGTAAATGCAGTTTAAGTTTAAACTTAAAAGGAAATACTACCATATATCCAGCCACCATCCCTCAATGAGACCTTAACCGATTTTTTTTTGTACCTACTCATACAGGATCCCGGTCTCGAGTTCATGCAGTTTCTAATTATGAAGAGGATACTTCTACATCACCTAACCATATCCACTAATTCCCAACAAACTTAAGCTTGCATATTTTCATCACATCCAATATTGAAGGATAACCAAAATATATAATAAAAAGAACAATACTTTTTTATTATATAATACCCAAACCATTCGTTTAGCTATTTACCCAGCCTATTTTTCAAAATTTACCAGTGAACACTAGTTGTTACACCATTACGCAATCCATTCCAAATTAACTTCTTGGTTACTGAAGTATTTTCTCAAATCCAAGTTGATGCATTTTTTTAAAAAATTTTATATTCTACCATATTTACCATAGTTATATCATTGCCTACTATGAAGAACTTACTCTCCTCAACAGAATCTTGAGGTGATAAAATTTAATAAACATGAATCATATCCCTCCAGGAAATCTTTTTACAGAAAACATTCCTGTTTCTTTCATTTTCGTCTCATAGTTCTTATTTTTTAAATTACAGTTCTTTTTCTAACTTTACATTATATTACCTTTTAAATGTCGCTTTTTTTAGGTAAATACTTCAAACCTGTATTCGGTATTCAGTTGATAGGCCTTGCATACAATTATTATAAACTTCCTTATTACCTCCTCGGTCTTTTAACTAACAGTATGATTTAAATTTCCCAACATTTTATTTGCTTCTTCCTTCTAAATATTGCTCGACAAATATCCTTACCCTAATCCTTCTCTTTAACAACAGACTTTGGCCATTTTCCAGTCAGCAGGCTTAGTCCATTTTCCATCATGGTTTAATTAAAATCTTTATTTGCGTTACCGATATGATATACCTTACATTTTTTGTTATTGAAATTCATTTGCCAGTTATGTGCCCAATAATGAAGTTTATCTAAGTTATGTTGAACCTTTTACAGAATCCTGAGGAACACCACATTTTTTCAGAAATTCTCATGATAATATATGATTATTAAATACTATGTGTTATCTTCTATTACCCAACCAATATTTTATCATGATAGAAACCCCTTCACCTATACTATTTTGTGATAATTTGTGCATAAACCTGCTTATATATATATATATATATATATATATATATATATATATATATATATATATATATATATATATATATATATATATATATATATATATATATATATATATATATATATATATATATATATATATATATATATATATATATATATATATATATATATATATATATATATATATATATATATATATATATATATATATATATATATATATATATATATATATATATATATATATATATATATATATATATATATATATATATATAAGAGGCTTAATATAGGCCATGTGATGCTCGTTGAATAAAAACTGGTTTTCTTCTTATGTTTATTATTACTGCTAGCCTCTTCAAAGATTATCAATAAAGTTTCTTGCTTAAGTTATATTATGTACATTGTTGAACCATTTCAGGCGTAAGACTAAGAAGGAGACAGAGGAGGTAGACAATGTTACGGACTCGTCTCCAACCAGCTTACAATTGAATGGCTTTGTGTTAGATCTTTTATTTTATATTAAATTTTATTATTTATTTTACTTGTAGTTTAATTCTAATATATTTCAAATTGCTAAATGGAGCCCCACATCTATATATATAAATATATATGGTGATTCATACGTTGCTCATAGGGTGAGCTGAATTTCATTATGGTCATTGTATCCCAAGTTCTCTTTCAACTTTATCATCACCAACCAGTTTTGTTTGCACCAAATTTTTGTGGTGTAATGTTGATTTTGGAATAAGCACTCCAGACAACAAAGTTGTCTAGCTAATCATAAGGAAATAATTTTTTCCTTTAGTTATGTAATTTATAAAAGATATACAATTTGTTACTTGGTTTTTAACATACATATTGAAAATTTAATATTGTTAAAATTTTTTTTAATGCTTTTTGTACACTCCCTTTCATAATAATTTTTAGCACTATCCAGGTTGAGAAAATTTCATGAGGGAGTACTGCATACTTTTGAAATAATTTTAGCTCTTATCTTGGAACTGGTTACCAATGTAGACCAATACCTGTTTTATGAATGTTTATTCTTGCTATAAGCAATCTTATTTTCTGAAAGAGGAAAATATATTTCATTATTGGGTGGCTAATCCTTTTTCATTAAATGTATTTGTACCCTTTTTCAACATGTAAATTATGCCCTTGATATGGGAATAACCTCTGAGGTTATTTTGATGGGGAATAATATGGTTTTTTTTTTTTTTTTTTTTTTTTTTTTTTTTTTTTTTTTTTTTTTTTTTTTTTTTTATGCAACAAAAAATTTCATGTAGAAATATTTCATCCTCAACTTTCCTTTCAATATGAGATATGTAAATATTTAATAATGAAATTTTGTAACAACAATAACAATATTCAAGTATGCTGTCATTTCATTTTAATTAAATACTTATTTATTTGTGAAAATTTCAAAAGGTCTTCATAAGTAATAAGATTTTAGCAATTTTTATACCTATTTGTGACTGCATTTTTCACTAAATTCAATAAAAAGATGTCAGTATTTACTATTATTAATTAATTTTAAGTAAAATATCTTAATTAAATTACTTTTTTTAAGAGAGAGAGAGATTTTTAATAATAGTTATTATTATATTACCATATAATTTGCAATTTTAACCCTGGATTCCCTGATTATTAGCCGGGGTTAAAATTGCAAATTATACTTATTATTAATGGTAGATTAAATTGAACAAAATTTAAGAAAATTAAAATTTTTCTTTTTGTTTTTTTTTCAATATTTTCTTTTTTCTTTCTGTTTCTTTTGACCACTCTTATACTAGTGATGTTCATCTTTGTGTTTTGAATTTAGGTGCCCCCCCCCCCTATAAAGATTTGGTTGAAAATTTTTTCCTTGGGGTACCCGGAAGACCTCTTCTAATTTCCTGGCTCTAGATGTTACATGTAGCTATTTCAAGCCTATCCTGAGATATTATACAGTACTCCCATATTGCGGAATCTGATCTTTTAGCCATAGTGACTGGAAGTATAATCAAAATAATAATTTTGAAATTGATACGCAACAATAACATAGCAATGATATGTATAATTACAAGTTATATTGATAATTTATATCTAACATTTTATCAAACTTTAACTTAGGGTCTTACCTAAGTAACCCTGTTGAATCACCATTATGAACCAGAAAATTTTTTTTTTTTTTTTTTTTAATTTTTTGTTTTTTTTTTTTTTTTTTTTTTTTTTTTTTTTTTTTTTTTTTTCATAATTTTTTTTCTTAAAAAAAAAATGCATATAATCATTAAATGAATGTTGACTATTCTACTCCTTTCTTATAATTAAATTAATCTCAATTAAATTTATATCTAATTTTCTTAACCTAAAATTTCAGTGCTTTTGACCTTTTTACAAATTTTTGGCGATCCTGGAAAAATTCCAACCCTGTTTGGCCCCTATATTACCGTATTCCTTTTTAAAAATGTTATTAGATTATTATAATTTCTATTATGTTTAACCATCTTATAACATGTATATTGAGAACAACTTTGTAGTGGTTTCATATTTTTTTTTTTGTAAAATATTTAAACTTTACTGATATGTAATTAATAATAATAATAATAATAATAATCTTTCTTTCTTTAATCTTTATTCATTTATTCAGTTGCAGTTCATATAAACAAAAATCGTATACTTTAATAATGTATTAATGCATCACTGAAATGGGCTTCAGGGGTGGACATTTTTATTTTAATAATAATAATAATAATAATAATAATAATAATAACAATAATAATAATAATAATAATAATAATTTTACCTGCAGTCACAAGTTACAGATGCAAGAAGAAGTGGTTAAAACCTTTTTAAAAAATTTTCAACTGTCTTCTGAAGAAATGTTTGCTTTAAAAGGATCATCTAGAGATAGCCCAATTACCTCACAGTTCTTTGAAGCGTTGAACAAAACACAAATTATACGTAATAATACAAAATATTTGTTACAGGTAATTTTAATTTTATATATATTTGGATGTAAATGAATTGCATAACGAATAATTTGTAATTAAGCAGAAATTTTTATTTTTTATTATTATTTTAATGGAATTAGTTAAATGTATTGTTAAATTTTATTGATTTTAATGTTTGAAGTATTTCTATAGTAGAAATTTAAGGTTAAAATATATATATATATATATATATATATATATATATATATATATATATATATATATATATATATATATATATATATATATATATATATATATATATATATATATATATATATATATATATATATATATATTGGTACAAATCTTTTCAAATCATATTTTCAACTTGTAGACCGGCCACCAAAAGACAGCATTAGATATAATGGAACAAATGAATGTAGCGAGAGAGTCTGCTCTAGAAAGGCTGTTTCGATGGTTTCAGGCTCAGACTCGAACGCCAGATCCTTCTCCATTAATTCCTGAAGCTTTAGCAGCTCTTCAAGAAAGACCCGTTTTATTTAAGTAAGGTTCATTGTTAATCTAATTATGCTGACTAAAGTTATATAGTTGTAAAATTTATTATTCATAGACTCCATTTGGTACAATATATATATATATATATATATATATATATATATATATATATATATATATATATATATATATATATATATATATATATATATTATATATATATATATATATATATATATATATATATATATATATAAATTAGAATGGTAATCGAAGAATGGATTGTAGTGAGAAGAGGCTGGCTTACTAGGGGATTTTTGGATGCTTTGACACTTGGAGGACCTGGTGGAGCTCCTAAGCCTATTGAACTTCAAGCTCATGACCCCTTGCGTTATGTCGGTGATATGTTGGCTTGGATTCATCAAGCTCTTCCTAGTGAAAGAGAAGCTGCTCAGTTGTTATTTTCCAAATGTGTTGATATTGGTAATTGTTTCTGAATTTTTCTCACAAACTTGTTTCAATTCTCGTATTTTAATCCTTTATCTTAACCGTGATTTCTATGCCTAGACGCATCTGAGCAAGTTCAACAAACTATTAGTGGTGTCTCTGAAAGTGTTTGTAGACCTTTAAAGACACGTATTGAGCAAGTTATAGTTAGTGAGCAAGGGAAAGGCGATCCTGTTGGAGGAAAGAAAGCAGTTCATCTTTATAAGATAAGCAGTCTTTTACATTTCTATATGTCCACAATCAAGCAGGTTAGTTCTCATTATTTAACAGTATTTGTCAGTTGCTCATGTATATTTTTAATTATTATTTAAAGCTTTTTAGAATCATCTGGTTTTTCTTCTGTTATTGTTCATTAACTTTTTTCTTTTAGCCCTTGTTTTTGATGCAGTTTTTGTGTAAATTTTCGTCTGCTTTTACCAGTCTCTTTTTCTTCCTTTTATATAAGGGTTGCTAAAATGAAAGCAAGACTTGTTAAGAAATGCACAGAGATTTGCGGTTTTGCCGGCAGTTGTTTTATGTTAGGAAGCGAAGCATGCTATTGTCGTTAGTGTGCTCTGCATTTGCTGAAGAAGAGTGCGTATGGTGGCGACCTAGATTCATCAAAACGAACCAGCGAGTAGTTCAGTTTTAGACGGCAAGAAGTCTTAGTGTATTTTTAATTTATTGTCGTATGAAAGATATATTTGGGGACGAGTGTCTATCATAGCGTATAGTGTTCGGATCATTTGGATTTCGCAAAGGTCGTGTGAGCATGAGAGATATGCTGAGACCTAATCAAGCTCACTTGGCCGTCAACAAGAATTCGTTCGCAGACTTTGACAACATTGCGAGTGAGAATTGCCGAATCACCACCCTTGAGATTGAGATTACAGAGTAAGAGAACTAACAGAATTCCCTGTCAACGATTGGGGAACATCAAGGTTTGAGCGCAATAGTCTCTTTTCATAAATTTAATTGGTATAATGATAAAATTGTTCTTTTTCATTGTTTGAGAAACAATTCTTTCTCGTATCTAGTCGATGTAATTTATCTATAACATCTTTGAAAACGTCTTTGAATTTAATATTCTTAGGATGTACTTTCATCGTGACCCTTTTTTAAAAGAATCACATTGTTTTTCTTACTGGACAGGCTTCTCATGTGGAGAACAGTATACATCTTAGACCTGGGATAGTATCACTCACACAGCTCTTCTTACAGGGTGGAGTTATTAATTCTCCAATGTATATTTTTATTAGCATGGAGGACACTATACTTCTTTTTTGCTGAAAAAATCCTTTCAGAACTTGTGTGGGTCATCTTTCCACATTTTCCACACGTCTTCATCCATTATACGTCCAACTCTTCGGTATCCTAATTCTTTTGTGCACTGTATTGTCTGGAACATTCTTTATTTCCATGATTTCCAAACTATCTTTAACATTATACTTTTAAGAGCCTTGCATAGAATCATATTGGCCTTTAAATTTGAATAGAGAGATTTTTTTTATTTTTTATTTTTTATTTTTTTTTTTTTTTTTGCTTTAATAGATTCCGGTCTTTATCCCCAATATATATATATATATATATATATATATATATATATATATATATATATATATATATATATATATATATATATATATATATATATATATATATATATATATATATATATATATATATATATATATATATATATTTCTTTGTAGGTTACAGGCAAAGGACTTTTAGTTTCAACACTGGAGGAGCTTCACCAATTGAGCTATAAAATGTTTATATCCTCCTTGCAAAATCAGGTGATTATTATTATTATTATTATTATTATTATTATTATTATTATTATTGATTAACTACACCCTATTTAATAAATTCTTGAATAGGAAATACAACATAGGAATTACTTTCACTTACACAGAGTATCTTCTCCCTGGTCCCTTATTCTGTCTTAGATGATATATATATATATATATATATATATATATATATATATATATATATATATATATATATATATATATATATATATATATATATATATATATATATATATATATATATATATATATATATATATATATATATATATATATATATATATATATATATATATATATATATATATATATATATATATATATATATCGAATGATTACTGATAGTGCCCGTTCACTACTATCTAGGTTGACTGCCCCCAAGACAATAAAGACCAACAAAGCCAAAAGGAAAATCTGAATTCCTTACACTATCCTTCTCTAGTTTACAATATTGTCTCAGAAAATATTTAAAAGTTACTCTAAGCCTAGATAGCTATACAAGTAAAAAACAGTGACACCCCTCTTAATCCTTAATAAATTATTTACACATATCCAAAAGGGATGGACACGCCTACAAAATAAAAAAAAGAAACAAAACGTTAAACTTATTTTTAAGGATGAGAAGCATTGAGGATTTATTTTCAGTCTTTTTCATGGAAACGCTTATCTTTCACTCTTCCATTTTGTTTTTCTTTTAATGTCTTTCTTCCTTTTTATTTCTTCACCTTACACATCTGCAATGCAAACATGAAAAACAATCGTTTTTTTTATGTTTTGGTAGCTTTAGTTATATATATATATATATATATATATATATATATATATATATATATATATATATATATATATATATATATATATATATATATATATATATATATATATATATATATATATATATATATATATATATATATATATATATATATATATATATATATGCTACAGGTCTAACAGTAAATTGACAAACTTTCATATTTGCAAACATGTCTGTTTCATGAATTTTAAATGTCCACAACTATTGTTTATGCTTGTTTAGTTTCTTTTATCTTATTTGTACTCTATTTTGTATATCCTGTTTTGTCATAAAATTCTTGAGTTTTGAATATACACGACTTTAACGTTAAATACTCCTATTATTTCTTATTAATAGTGAGATGGTTTTATAGTTTTTTAGTTAGAATTATATAGTTTATGCTATTGTTCCTTTTTGTTCATTTATAGTTTATAAAATAATGTCTAGTTTTAAGTTTTAGCGGCTTAATGCTTCCCTCTGATTTATGTCCTTCTTACAATTTTAAATTACTTCTTGAGGTTAAAATTGTTTCTTGCATTTGCCTGTCTCCTGTTTGAACTTTAGAGACCCTTTTGTTGACTTTAAATATATTTTTTCTCCAATACTGAATTAGTCTTCCTCATTTCTTAAAGTTTAATTTCACTATAATTTAATTTTAATTTATTTAGTTTAATTTCAATTTAATTTAATTTTAAAGTTTAATTTATCTTTGCATTCCAAATACTCACATAAACACTTGTGTCGGTCTTATTGTTATGTTACGTTTTATGTAATAATAATAATAATAATATTAATAATAATATGGCATAATGGATATTTGTGTGTTTTATATATAATTTGTACATTGAAACCTATTACCAATTTTAGAGTTTATCAAGCTGAACGTTAAATATGTAAATACTTTACTGTTAATATAAGTAAATAATAATAATATAATAATAATAATAATAATAATAATAATAATAATAATAATAGGTGACCCACGCATGCGATAGAGTTGAACCGCCAGGAGAAACTTTAGCTCCTTCTGCTGGAGTTGCAAAAACCCTTTCCCTTTTAACCGAAATCGTGACAGCAGCAACTGTTTCCGACGATGCTCATCAAGATTTCAAGCAGGTTGGTTCTTCAAATCTTAAGTTTGGCCGTTTTGTCAGAATAATTGTGGGAGGTAGGAAAAATTTTGGGAAAATGTCGTAGTTTAATTAATAAAATGGAAACTTTTTTTGTGGTGGTTATAAATCTTGGAAGAATTGTGGTTTAAATGATTAAAACTTGATTAGTTGCGGTATTATTATTATTATTATTATTATTATTATTATTATTATTATTATTATTATTATTATTGTGTACTGATTGTTTGATTGCGTGTGGAGGCCGGGATCCAGAGCCTTCAATCTGTGGGTTGTGATCACATAGATTAAATACCTAATGTACATAAAACCTTTTCATAATCTTGGCATTGAAATGTAAACAAAGATTAAACAGTATGAAATGCGTACTTTTTAATTTTCTTTTTAAATGAATATTAAAAACAAATTGAACTAAAACTATTTTGTTTTTATAAATGTCATGAATATTTTAAATTTACTAATCTACTATATTAAAATATTTCAATCTATACTTTTGAATTTGACAACTGCCAAGTATAATATTTATTAATCAGCTTTATGATAAATATCTCAATCAATGTATTTCAATTTGACTCCTGATAGGCATAAGAGGTAATTAGGAGGTAGTGAAGCTATTAACTTTGTTTTGACATTTTAGGGTATCGCGAAGCTAAAAAGGTTGATAAACGCTGGCTTAAGGAATCATTTTCCTGTTGAAGAATGTTCTTACGTTTTTTTTTTTTTTCTTTTTTTTTTTAACCTTTGTCATTTTAATTTACTATAATGTTCTCTGTTTTTATTTTTTAATTGATTTACGCTCTAATTATTTAAATAAATCAAATTAAGTAATTATTTAAATAAATCAAATTAAGTCACTTGTTGTTCAAAGGAATAACAAGTATTCCTAATTTGGGATTGATAAAGCATTGCTGCAAAATCTATCGGCTGGGAATGAGGAACTAGAGTTAACTCTAAACCTTAAGTATATTAAATTTTATTAAATCCTTATGTTTCGTGTATATATATATATATATATATATATTATATATATATATATATATATATATATATATATATATATATATATATATATATATATATTATATATATATTATAATATTATATATATATATATATATATATATTATATATATTATATATGAGTATGGATATCTATGTACTTACTTCTCTCTGTATTTAATAATAATGACTAGTAATAATAATAATAATTAATATTTATTATTATTATTATTATTATTAATAGATCATAAGCTGCGTCGTTGATCCTTTGTTGAATGCCATAAGTGAGAGTGGAGCATCTCTCGGAGCGTTCGAAGGAGCTGTCTATCTTCTGAATTGTCTTCATCAACTTCATTCTACTCTTTCACTACTTCACACGTCCTCTGACAAACTCGAGATGATTCAGGTATTATTATTATTATTATTATTATTATTATTATTATTATTATTATTATAGTTATTATTAAGGAATTTGCTTTGTCAGACAATTTGTGTAGTATTTTGTAATAAAAGTACTGAATATTATTAAAATTTTCAAGGTGCTTGTGGTATTTTATTATTATTATTATTATTATTTATTAAAGGGACAAATTGATGCACAGTTGGATACCCTGAGTCAAGAACAAATAAATGGTGTATTCCATGCCCTAGGACTCTCTTCTATTTATCCTGTGATCATACCTTCACCACCCGTTCCTTTGTCTTCTCATCCTTCTTGCCAACCCTTGGCTATCCAGGCTTTTTCAGTAAGTATAAATGTTACAGGATCTTCAATATTTTATTATTATTATTATTATTATTATTATTATTATTATTATTATTATTATTATTATTATTATTATTATTATTATTATTATTATTATTATTATTATTATTATTATTATTATTATTATTATTATTATTATTATTATTATTAGACAAAGCTGGATGGTTTCTTGGCAGCACCGGACTATTTAATGTTTCCACATACAAGATATCTTCTGAGCTCATCATTTCGTAAGCAACTGCATCAGCGAACCGCCCATGCAATTATTTCGACTTACGCTCAACTGCACAACTTAGTTCATAAACCGGAAAATGAGTATTCGGATCCCAGCTCCTTAATGCCCAAGTTGCCAGATGTTGTCAAGAGTTTATTGCTATGATAATATGATCTTCTATATTAAAGTTTTTATTTTATTTAATTTTTGCATTTTTGAGAATATATTTATTGAGCATTTTTAATATGTAATCTCCCTTTTGTTAATGTTTTTGTGTAAATTGATTGTTTAAAATTTATATATAAAAATTATTATTATTGCTAAAAGCCTTATTATTATTATTATTATTATTATTATTATTATTATTATTATTATTATTATTATTATTATTATTATTATTATTATTATTATTATTATTATTATTATTATTATTATTATAATTATTATTATAATTAATAATAAAAAAATTTAAAAAAAAAAAAAAAAAAAAAAAAAAATTAAAAATTAAAAATAAAATTATTATTATATTATATTATTATTATTATTATTATTATTATTATTTATTATTATTTTTTATTATTATTATTATTATTATTATTATTATTATTATTATTATTATTATTATTATTATTATTCCTCTTCTTAATATATCCACCTTTGTGTGGCGAGGGGGAAAATATGGGATGAAATCTGTTCTCGAACGATGCAGTGCACGGGACAGTCTATTCAGAATATTTTCTTTCTCCTTCCCACTAGAATATCATTTATATGTATTATATTTTATTGTTCTAATTTCCTTTTTATTGCTGTGAAGAAGTATATAGATGTTTTCAGTATACGATACGAGTCAAAAAGTAAGATTTCTTTCTTAGACAAAGGCAAACACCTTGTTTAGTTATGTTTCTCAGCTGACCCTTTACTGGCCACTTTTATGATGAGAATATATTAGTGCTTTGAAGCCCTTGTAGATGAAATGCTTTGTACGTCTCGTCATATTTGTGTCTCTTCAGAAACATTCTTTGATAATACATTTGGAATATTTCCTATATATCCCTTCTGATGATAGTCAGTTTTATCCATTTCCACGGGAAACCAGGTAGCAACATCTCTAAAATCGTGCTGCGGACCACCGTAAAGAACTTCAGTGTCTTTTTCCCTGCCACTGACTACTATGCTCCCTTCAAAAGGAAAGACGTCCCGAGTGCCAAGTTCTTTATTGTGAAGCCTTTCCTTACCATTCCGCTTAAGCCGTGACCCTTTTTCGGTTGAGGATTGATCATGTAAATTTAACTCATAATTACCATATGTGGAAGGAGAAACTTCCAGCTTGTCCTTTTTACCAAATCACAAACTTCTCCGTCAGTTCACCACATCCTGTTGGGATGTAGTCTTAATAGGGCTCTAGAAGTAAATTCTTCCCTGCATTGCACTCTGTTCATAATTACAACCGTCTTTCTTACATCCTTTTCCTTCTGATTAATTATTTTTTAATTCTGATACACTCTCTGCCTTCTTACAAGACTTGAACTTACTCTGGTTTCTATAAGATATAAACTGTTTCAATAATGTCTCCACAGTTTTGTCTAGGAAATGTCTCTGGAATTGGGCCTAAACTCAAAATTGCCTTTTAATATTTTGCGGTGATAACTTTTGTACATATTCTATTATTATTATTAAGCTCGTTATTTAATGTTTAGGTGAACTGTTAGTTGAAATTTTTTTTTTTACTTGTATACAGGGTTGGCATTGATTAAATCAAATTGATTTAATCAGTTGATTAAATCAATTGATTTTTTCATGAAAAAATCATGATTTTTTTGATTTTTTTGATTTTTTTGATTTTTTAAAAAATAATAAAACTGTTTTTTTTATTTGTTTTATTTTGTCATATTTTTTGATACATAATGATATAACAGATATATTAGTTCCTTCTTACTGTATTAAAAAACTTTAAAGTAGTTTATATATTAGAAAAATAACTTCCTTAATATTTGGTTCAAGATTTCATATAGGGTAATACAAGAATCTGATCTTCATTAATATAATTTATCCAATATAGAACTGTTAGAGTTTAGAATTCCTAATATATATTCAATCAAATCTTCAACAAAATTTTATTGAGCTTTAATCTAATGCAATTTGAGGTTATAGACAAAAGAGAAAACAGAAAAGACAATTCCTTTTAATTTTCAACCATTTAAATTTTTATACAACATTATAAGAAAACAATATTCCTCTATATAAATTATAAAAGAAAGAAAATTTAAGCACTTTTGAAAATCAAAAAAAAATAATATAAATATATATAATATATAATATATATTATATATATATATATATATATATATATATATATATATATATATATATATATATATATATATATATATATATATATATATATATATATATATATATATATATATATATATATATATATATATATATATATATTTTTTTTTTTTTTTTTTTGCAAGTTATGTATTTAATTTATGGATTAATGATTATGCATCAAAAGTGCTTAAATTTTCTTTCTTTTATAATTTATATAGAGGAATATTGCTTCCTTATAATGTATAAAAATTTAAATGGTTGAAAATTAAAAGGAATTGTCTTTTCTGTTTTCTCTTTTGTCTATAACCTCAAATTGCATTAGATTAAAGCTCAGTAAAATTTTGTTGAAGATTTGATTGAATATATATTAGGAATTCTAAACTCTAACAGTTCTATATTGGATAAATTATATTAATGAAGATCAGATTCTTGTATTACCCTATATGAAATCTTGAACCAAATATTAAGGAAGTTATTTTTCTAATATATAAACTACTTTAAAGTTTTTTAATACAGTAAGAAGGAACTAATATATCTGTTATATCATTATGTATCAAAACATATGACAAAATAAAACAAATAAAAAAAAACAGTTGTATTATTTTTTTAAAAAATCAAAAAAATCAATAAAATAAAAAAAATCATTGATTTTTTTATTTTTTTGATTTTTTTAAAAAAATAAAAAAAATCACCAACCCTGCTTGTATACAAATAAAAAATACAATCCGAAATTCTCAATAATAATAATAATAATAATAATAATTTCTTTCAATTTTTATTCTATATTTAGCATTTGATCAAGGCACGAAAGTCATTTAACTATCTTTGACGGAGATTTTTAATCATTTCATCCCAATTGTTACTTTTTTCTTGTTATTATTAATGTTTTACAAAATATCTTTATAAATACGATAGAATACTTGAAAAGCGTGAGGAAGAAATTTTTTTAGAAAAGATAATGACCGGTTTTATATTTTAATTTTACTGTTTAGATTGTTTAATTATTATTATTTATAGTAAAATTGAAATAGAATTTGAATAAGCTGCTAAACTTTGCGTGATTTTTTAAAGTACTATTGATGAAAATTAATTTAGCAATGTTCATTTATGTGAAGTTTAAAATATTCTACATTCTTACGGACATCTTGTAAACTTTTTTCCATGTGTCTCGTTTTTATCGGAAAAAAATACGATACGAGAAATAAGTGGTTAGTTAATGTTTCCGTTATTATTTTTTTAAAGTGCATTATAAAGAAAATTATTAAATTCGTTAATTAACGAAATTCTTTTTTTTTTTTATTTTTTCTACACAAAATTCTTTATCACTTTTTTTTTCTTCTTCTTCTTTCTTTCTTTCTTTCTTAACGAGCTTCTTATTTTAAGTCTGTAGTTTTGAAATCGTTTCAAATTAGCTAAAACGAATTATAAAGATGATTAGATGTTTAAACTGAAATTGTTTCCTGCAAAATGAGATAGTAACAAAGTATATTTTGATCTTCATTGTAAAGACTAATTTTCAAGGTAATAAAGTTGCTTATATTAGTCGTTTATTTTATTGCATTTATTTTTTAACTCCATAGCCTAACAACAGAAGCCTTGCAGTGGGCCGAATTAGCAATGACACTGGGAATACATGCAATATTAACACTATTTTAAGTTTCTCTGTCTGTTTCTGTTTTCAGTCAATTTTGATCTACCGGCGATTCACTACCTTGCGCTCGAAATTTTCCTCTTATCTACTAACCCCTGTTCATGGGCACATCCTTTTTTTTAGAAAGGGAAGAAAACTGCAGCCACCCATTTATCTCATCTGATGTTACGAAAAGATCTAGGGTGTATGCAGATAGTGCTTTTAAATGGAACCACCACAGTGAGCAAAGTTGCAAATGCTAATCTTAACGCAAACACTCAGAAGATGTAGCAAGGACTGCGGAATAACTTTCTCTAGCTTATCAATGAACTACATCAAAAAAAGTTAAATGGCTTCGGTGTCCCGTCACTGAAACAGTAGAAATTATCAGAATGTAAATTTGTTGAAAACGGAAAATAAATAAAGATGATCTAGAGACTGGAAGATAGAAAAGAACCTATAGGAATTATCGTTCACAGAAAAGTAATATGAGGTCCCTCATCAACCAACACTAAAATATAACGATTTGAAATTTTTTTTGAAATGTATGAGGAAACTCCTAAAAGGAAAGCTTGAATACTAGCGACCCATGCCTTTCTATTTTAATGGTCTATAGTGTACCTACTTTTGTCAGGATTTACCACACTTCTCCTGTAATTCCTTTAAGTATAGAAGACTAAAGATAGATCAGTAAGACAGAAAAGAAATTACGTGTATTAGAGACTGGAAATGCGAAAGTTATTCCGACTATCACTAAAGCAGAAAATTATCAATAATGTGTAACTGTTAGGGATAGATTCAAAGGCGTTAGAGAGAATACAAGTAAATATAATAGGTTAACTGTTAAGAGTGATCAGAAAGGCTAACCTTTTTCAAAATCTGATGAACATAGCTTGAAACTCCGGGAAAATTTTAATATGAAGACGAAGTAAATTTGAACAAAATTCGGTGCTATTTCTGAGGCACACCTGTTATTAAAACACGTAGACTTATATACCAGATTGTACATGGTCTTTGGCAAAGTTATATGACATTTAGGAGAAGAAGAAATTGGAGTGAAGTTTGTAGGTATTACTTTTTTATTCTTTGTGTGTATATGTCTGGGAGTGGGAGGTGAGTTTGTTAGGATATTAATTGCATCCAACCCTATAAATTTTAAGGCATGAACCGCAAAGAATGTAGTGTCAGTTTTTAAACTCTATATTCCAGTTTTATGTTACTATTGATAAACTTTTTAGACCCATTCGAGATTTACGGTTGTAAATTACAAAAAAAAAAAATATATATCTTTTTTTTTTTCTTTTGCTCATCCTGTTTAATTTTGTCAATATTCAGCTTCTAGTTGACAGATTTTGTATACTCTTATTTTCACTTTATTTTAAAAGCCGTCAATATTGTGTTACAAATGCCAATCCCCGTAATAACTCCCATCAAGATTATTAACTTAAATTTTCTCTTATATTTTGATTTCTCATCAAAACTAAACTTAATTAAGAGAAAAACGTTTTTTTAATCGTAAGATACAAAGTTTGGTTTGTCGGTTAATAGAAATTTTTTTTGTATTGTTGGAATAAATCCTCAGCCTTTAATTATGGTGGTCAGTTTTCGGAAAAAACAAATCCAAAATAGGCAGAAATGAAAATTCAAAAAATTCAAAAAGAGGAGGTAGCGATACTTAATAAAAATTAATAACAAAATTTAGATTTCTTTTAGCTTTTCTACTATATTTATTCAATTACAGGAAATGCAGAAATCTAAGATTGGTACCACCATCTCTGTTAATCCAAAATTTACCAATAACAAAACAAATGGAGCTATGCACTATAAAAGGAAATTTGTCTAAAATTTTTCATAAAATGAAATCTTTCATTGTTCCGTGTCGAATCTTTGCAGGATTAACAGTAAATTGGAATTATCTTTCATAAGTTTTAATACATAGACGTCTAGAGGTTTTAGTATATTTGGTATGTTGCATGTATTTTACAACCAGAGTCACCTAGCAAGAAGATATTATTTTTTTCGATTTTAATTAATTTTATAATAAAAAGTATTAACAAATATTGCTTATGTGAATAATATTTTGTTTATAGATTCAAATTTTGTCTTTTCAAGGAAATTTCACAAGTCTCAGGTTCTTTGAACTACCCAAATGTAGATCATTAGTAGTTTAAATCCAAGTGTTTATCGATATTTTATCAGAACTTCTATAGTTATGACTTGAAAACTTAATACACAAAAAGGTTAGAAGAAAAATATTTATATATTTTATTATTTCTCAGTCAATATCCATTAATTACTTGCTGTTGCGAGTGGTCCACTTTTTTTTATTACATAAATGAACCTAAATCTCCAGAGAAACAAAATCTGACTTGAAATGGTGTGAAATTTTAAAAAATTTCCTAACACATGACTTAGTTTTTTTTTGTCGTAATTTAAAAAATCTTGGTAATGAATAACCCATAGGCTGTTGACAAGAATCAAGACCTGGTAGAGCCAAACCGATTTGAAGTTCGTATTCAGCGTACTCCAATTCCCTAGAGTCATGCGTCAGCTATTCAATAAAATACGTGTTCCCTTGTGTAATTATTTTTGCACTATTTCCTGGAAACTATAAATATATTTTGTTGTTTTATAAATTGATGAAATAACTCGTGAAGTAAAGAATAGATTACATATTTTATTTCCAAGTGGAAAATCTGTAGGGGTAATTTTAAGCATTTTGACTTATAAACCTTTAAAAGAGGTATTTTCTCATTATCTCACCATGTTATTACCTTCCTTCCTTTATAAATAACACTTAATATTATCTTTCCATCTTATTACCTTCCCTCTTTAAACATAACATAGATTTACCATTATCTTACCATGTTATTACATTCCTCCTTTATAAATAACATATATTTTATATTATCTTTTCATCTTATTACTTTCCCTCTCTAAACATAAAATAGATTTCCCATTACGTTACCATGTTATTTTCTTCCTTCTTTAAACATAACATATATTTCATATTATCTTACCATCTTATTACATTCCCTCTTTAAACATAACATATATTTTCCATTATCTTGCCATGTTATTACCTCCCTTTTTTAAAACACAGCATAGATTTCATATTATCTTACCATCTTATTACCTTCCCTCTTTAAACATAACAGATTTCCCATTATCTTACCATCTTATTACCTTCCCTCTTTAAACATAACAGATTTCCCATTATCTTACCATGTTATTATCTTCCCTCGTTAAACATAACATAGATTTCCCATTTTATTTTTCAATTATTTCTTCTAAGATTAAATGAAAAAAAAACAAGACTAGAAAAAAAGTGTTTATTATGGTATGAATATAAATCATGTAACAGTTAAGAAGTGCATGATGTAAAAACTCTAAATTTTAACAAATTAATTTTTAGAGTTCCGTGAATTAGAGTGTTACAGATTTAAATATATAAATTATAAATAGCATATATATATATATATATATATATAATATATATATATATATATTATATAATATATATATATATATATATATATATATATATATATATATATATATATATATATATATATATATATATATATATATATATATATATATATATATATATATATATATATATATATATATAATATATATATATAATAAATATATGTCACAGTCGTCTTTTATATTAATATATTGTGTTATATTATATATATATATATATATATATATATATATATATATATATATATATATATATATATATATATATATATATATATATATATATATATATATATATATATATATATATATATATATATATATATATATAATATATATATATATATATATATATATATATATATATATATATATATATATATATATATATATATATATATATATATATATATATATATATATATATATATATATATATATATATATATATATATATATATAATTAAATAAATAAATAAAAAAAAAAAAAAAAAAAAAAAAAAAAAAAAAAAAAAAAAAAAAAAAAAAAAAAAAAAAAAAAAAAAAAAAAAAAAAAAAAAAAAAAATTTTTTTTTTTTAAATTTTCTTTAAATAATTAAAATTTTTATTTCATGCTTTATGGCACTTCCCAATCTCTAAAGAAATTAAATAAAAAAGAAAAAAAAATTATAACTCGATTTTTAAAAGCAAAATTTTCTCTCAAAATTTATTAACAAAAAAATATATATTTTTTTTTTTTAATTTTTATTTTTTTAAAAATGTTTCGAGATAGATACAGATCTCTACTATTATTACTATTATTTTTTTTGTGTGAATACTTCAAGATAGATATAATATCTCTATAGGTACTAGATTTTTCGAATGATTCAAAATAAACATGAGTAGATAAAAATCTATTATAGATAGAGATGAATCTATTATTTTTAAAGGCACAAAATTAGAAATGTAGAGGTAGATATTTACTTATTAGAGTTAAAGACACTTATTTTATAGATATAAATTTACCTTTAAGGATAGATATTTACCTTTAAAGATAGATATTTAGCTTTAAGATAGATATATACCTTTAAGACACTTATTTTGCGAATGTTTCGAAATAGAGATAGATAGAAATTTACCTTTAAGATAGATTTTTACCTTTTAAGATAAATATTTACCTTTAAGATTGAAATTTACCTTTAAGACACTTATTTTGCGAATGCTTCGAAATAGAGATAGATAGATATTTACCTATTATTAAATACATCTATTTTGTAAAAATGATTCGAGGTATTACATACTAATATTGCTTTTTAAAATAGAGTTAAATAACCTTCGGAGATTTGGATGACAAGTGCATGATAATATACTAAAAAAAAATTAATCTGATATTTTATATGAGTTATTTTCTACTTTTGCTTATTGATTTTTATAATTTTTGGGTGGGGTCAAATGATGAGCATTTGTAGTCGAGATTGCAGTCAGTCTTCTTTTTGGCTGAGTCCTTGAATGTTTTCAGGTGTGTTTGATAATCTTCAGGAATGAAGAATTCGCTGACTCTGCAGAAATTAAAGAAAGTTATTGGTACAAATTTAGAGCAATTTTGGAGGTGAATTACTATTTATATAAAGTAAATATATAAAAAAAATGCTAGTTATTTTTTTTATTCATCTTCTCTCTCTTTATCTTTCTATTATCTATTTATCTATCTACATACCTATCTATATTTTTATCTATTTATCTCTCTGTAAATATATAAAAATCTCTATCCATTTATCTATCGCTATCACTAAGTCTATCCATCTTATGAAAAAAATAACTATCTATCAATATATTTATCTATCTATCAATAATAAAATACTTCTTCTATCAATCGTTTATCACAGCCTATCTTCATATATATCTAAATACTTCTTCTATCCATTTATCTATCGTTATCACAAAGCCTATCCTTCTTTTGAAAAAATAACTCTATCTACATATCTATCTATATATTTATCTATTTATTTATCTATCAGTCGATATATAAATACTTATTCTATACATTTATCTATCGTTATGACAAAGTCTATCCTTCTTTTGAAAAAAATAACTATCTACATATCTATCTATATATTTAACTATTTATCTATCTATTAGTCTATATATAAATACTTCTTCTATCAATTTATCTATCGTTATCACTAAGCTTATCCCTCTTAAGAAAAATATTGAGTTCCAAACTTACTCAAGGAAAGTGTCGTAGCCTTCAGCCGATTTTCCTAACTTGCAAATCATTCTTGACAAACATTCCTCTTTGTAGATTTCTTCTTGAATCATTGTCGTAATCTGCGGAGAGGAAAAGGTTTAAATTCAAATTTAACTTAGGCTTAAATTTAATTATCTTTAGCTTATTAGAGTAAGTTGAGAACGATATCAAAATTAAACTTATTTCAGTGGTATAACTGAAATGATAGTGAGTGATTTTCAGATGAAAGATAAAATTGTTTAAGAGCTTGATGATAATGTTCAAAATTATACGCTATGTATCGATGGATCTTAATATGAATTACTTTTATTAATTAACGAAAATCTTTATGCTAAAGTATGGATCATCAGTATTAAAATTTTGTATCGTTTTGTTATTTATCAAGTAAAGTTGGATTTAATAACTTGGATATTACAGTATATTGGCAACTGTATTACAATTTGTATTTTTTTTTTTTTTTTTTTTTTGTTTTTTTTACAATTTTATTTTTTTATTTTTTTTTTTTTGTTATTTAATAATTTAGATATTATATTGGCAACTGTATTACAATTTATATTTTTTTTGCTTTTATTTACCAAGTATAACTTGTCTTGATATTTTAGATACATTTTAAGATTTAACCAAAATTTAACGATGTCACTCATAGAAATAGTTCTATGAGTGAGAGGTAGTAGGGTTGTCACACCGAAAAGGCCAAATAAAAGATGGATTTTATAACCCATAAATTAGAAACATTTTTTCGATATATCTGGTGAGTAGGTCATTTTGACGCAAATACAGAAGATAGTAATAAAAATAATATAAACAATATGGATGGTTCAGAGTTAAAGTGAACCAAGTATATATTTTGCCCATTTTGCACTATCACAGCCATGGTAGAGATAAAATGTTATATTTTATGTGTAATAGTGAATCAAGTAATAGTAAATCAAGTTCAGTTTTAATGTTAAATAAGTTCAATGTTAATTAATAGCAGCTGATCAACTTTGAGATCTATTTTCTCAAAATGACTCTTATGAAGTTGCTTCACTTTAACCCTGAACCCTTCATATATTAATCATTCTAAAGGAAATAGATACATTTACCTCCTTTACTAATTCGATATATAATTCTTGCTCAAATAAAGAATACTTTTATTACCTTATCGAAAAGTTCTACTGGAAGGTATTCTGAGGCTCTTGCTTGAAGTGAGCGTCCGTCAAAGTAGTCGTATGCTCTCATGATTGGGTACAAGAAGGGATACATAATAGTTTCCATCATCTAAAATAATGTTTATGTCAATTGAGGCAGAGGAATAATTTCATATTCATAATTATTATTATTATTATTATTATTATTTATATTATTATATTATTATTATTATTATTATTATTATTATATTATTATTATTATTATTATTATTAAAGAAGGGAATACATAATAGTTTCCATCATCTAAAATAATGTTTATGTCAATTGAGGCAGAGGAATATATTTATTCATATATTATTATTATTATTATTATTATTATTATTATTATTATTATTATTATTATTATTATTATTATTATATTATTAAGAAGGGAATACATAATAGTTTCCATCATCTAAAATATGTTTATGACAATTGAGGTATAAAAAATAATTACATATTCATATTATTATTATTATTATTATTATTATTATTATTATTATTATTATTATTATTATTATTATTATTATTATTATTATTATTATTTATTATTTATTTTTTTATTTTTTTATTTTTTTATTTTTTTTTTTTGTGATCAAAAAACTTACTTTCCCAAAGAAGCCTTTAGATCCACTGAAGAGTCCTCCCTTCTTCTTTCCGCCACCCTCTGGGACCACTGGGTAATAATAGTAATAGTATCCGGTGTCCTTTGCTGGCTCTTCGGCGTAGGATGGTCCTACGGGTGGTGGACCATAGCCTCCTCCACCACCTCCCCCAATGTGCTATGAAGATAAGTTTTATTATTATTATTATTATTATTATTATTATTATTATTATTATTATTATTATTATTATTATTATTATTATTATTATATTATTATTATTATTATTATTATTATTATTATTATTATTATTATTATTATTATTATTATTATTAATACTTACTCCAATATCATCACGATCCTGAGCTGACTGAGGGGCATATGGGGAAGATTTCTATAATATATATATATATATATATATATATATATATATATATATATATATATATATATATATATATATATATATATATATATATATATATATATATATATATATATATATATATATATATATATATATATATATATTATATATATATATATATATATATATATATATATATATATATATATATATATATATATATATATATATATATATATATATATATATATATATATAATATATATATATATATATATATATATATATATATATATATATATATATATATATATATATATATATATATATATATATATATATCAGAAGTTTTTTTACACTTTATTTCTTTTTAAAAAAATCTTTTCTATAAACAATATAACGGATTAACACTCGAGAAAACAAATACAAAAACATTTACTAAAAAAGAAAAAGAAGAAGAAGAAGAAGAGAAGAAGAAGAAGAAGAAGAGGAAGAAGAAGAAAAGGTAAGGAAGATAAAGATCGGGAAATGAGATCAGGGAACGCCTTCAAGAAAGAAAAAGAAACATTTGTTAACTGTTCATTAGAAAAACACTTGTGGCAGATGCTTCTTCACTTACTAGCGGTAAATGAAGCGTCAAAAAAAAAAAAAAAAAAAAAAAAAAAAAAAAAATTTTTTTTTTAAAAAAAAAAAAAAAAAAAAAAAATTAAAAATTAAAAGAAAAAAATTAAATTTAAAAAAAAATCGTTCAAAAAATATTAAAGCAAATATTTAAAGCAAAAATGTCGTACGATATTTAGAGCAAAGTGAACAATTATGCTTTCTCTTCTAAAAGGATGAATGAGCTTCGAAGATAGGTAGACAAATTGACACACACACAACACACACACA
>SEYY01021212.1:0-17716 GCA_009176605.1 Armadillidium nasatum | reverse complement strand
TTTCCTAATCTGAAATCGAAGAGAATAATAATAATAATAATAATAATAATAATAATAATAATAATAATAATAATGGTAGTAATTTTTAAAATGTATTATCTGAAGACAAAAATAATAATATTAATAATTAGAGGATTCTTCTTGGTAAAGAAAGACGAAAGATTCAATCAGAGAATTTATAGAGGAAAAATGTGTCCAAAGATGTCACTGTTAAAGGATTCTTCTTTGTAAAAAGGTGAGAGAAGTCCCTATTAAGATTCTTCGTGGAAAAAAAGAAGAAGGAAAGACGACACAATTAAAGGATTCTTCTTTGTAAAAAGGTGAGAGAAGTCCCTATTAAGATTCTTCGTGGAAAAAAGAAGAAAAGACGACACAATTCGAGGATTCGTCGATGGAAAATATGTGGAAATAGATCCAAAATTTCCTTCGTAGAAAAGGCAGGCAAAAGACGAACCCAACGAGAGAATTTATTGAGAAAAAGTATATTGAAGATATTCTAATTAGAGTCTTCATTGGATAGAAGGAATAGAAAATTTTGGGAGTGTTGACAAGTTTTTTTTTTTTTAAATTAATTATAAAATTAATTAATTAAAAAAAACAAAAACAAAAAAAAAAAAAAACTTTCACAAGACGATCAACATTTTTATTCCCGTGATTAAAATTCTTCTCTCTCTAAGAGAATCTTTTAAATGTCTTTTTATGATATCATTTGTAGGCAGTGTTTAAAATACTCGCAAACATTTGTCTGTCAAAATGAAGACTTAATGAGTGTCTCGTGTTTTGATATATGGACAATGTTAAAAAAACAAAAGAGGTGATTAAAACCAAACATAAGAACCAAGTGTTCATTTATTTCCGTCTTTCTAGTTAAGAGTTTTTATTATCTTCATCTGAAATTCTTTATACATTTTCATGAAGATATAAATATTTATTCTCCAATATTAAGGCTTAATTACCTATATTTTCATTATTAATATGCAAAAATAATTCCTTTTTAGGGGAAGTCACCATGTCCTTTTAGGAGGGGGGAAAACTCAGAGTTGAATTCCTCAAAATTTAAAAATGATCTTCGTTAGTTTTATTTTATTTTGCTATCCTTCTCCTCCCCCCCCCCAACGTAAGAGCAAAGTATTATTATAAATAAAGACTTCTCACCAAATTATACTGCGAATTGATTTTAGTGAATCTCATCAAAGGTCTTATCGGTTTTTAGGATTAGATCTGCTTGATTTCAAACTCATTTACATAGAAACAACTCATTTAACATTGACAAAAAATCCATTATAATGGGCTAAACTTCAAAATATTCACCATACCTAAACTTACAAAATCTCACCATAGCTAAACTTACAAAAACCATAGCTAAACTTACAAAATCTTCACCATAGCTAAACTTACAAAACTTCACCATAGCTAAACTTACAAAATCTTCACCATAGCTAAACTTACAAAATATTCAACATAGCTAAACTTACAAAATCTTCACCATTGCTAAACTTACAAAATCTTCACCATAGCTAAACTTACAAAATCTTCACTATAGGTAAACTTACAAAATATTCACCATAGCTAAACTTACAAAATCTTCACCATACCTATAAACTTACAAAATCTTCACCATAGCTAAACTTAAAAAATCTTCACATACCTAAACTTACAAGATCTTCAATCTTCACATAGCTAAACTTACAAAACTTACAAAATCTTCACTATAGCTAAACTTACAAAATCTTCACCATAGCTAAACTTACAAAATCTTCACTATTAAACTTACAAAATATTCACCATAGCTAAACTTACAAAATCTTCCCCATAACTAAACTTACAAAACTTTCACTATACCTAAACTTACAAAATCTTCACTATAGCTAAACTTACAAAATTTTCACAATAACTAAACTTACAAAGTCTTCACCAAAGCTAAATTTACAATATCTTCACTATAGCTAAACTTACAAAATCTTCACCATAGCTAAATTTACAAAATTTTCACTATAGCTAAACTTACAAAATCTTCACTATAGCTAAACTTAAGTCGGTGTTGTTTCTCCAAGGTTGACAACAATTTTGGAATGAATTTCGCGAAACTCGACGAATTTCAAATCTAAAGTTAAAATTGACTTAACAGCGTAGAAACTTAAATTCAGTTCATTTGACATCTCCCTAATTGTTAGTCTACGGTCAGAGTGTACTAAATCTCGAACTTTCACAATGTTTTTGGTGGTTGCTGAAGTGGAAGGACGGCCGGACAGGGAATCATCTTCGATTGATTCTCGGCCATCTTTGAAAATGTTGAACCAGATAAAAACATTTGACCGACTCAGACATTTATACCCTTAAAGCTATTTTAAGAGTTCATAAGTCTTCGAAGCCGATTTTTCGGTTTTAAAACGAAATTTTACACAAACTCATTGTTCTAATGCTTTCAGTCATTTTTAGAAATCAAAAAGGACGAGACAGGACAACGCGTCTTCACTCACAAGGATGCAACTCAGTGCTGAAGAAAGATATCTCGCTGATCTTTTCAGTACGTTTCAAGGACAAAACAAGATTCTCGTACAACACCCACACGCAAACCTAACCCTTGTTATTGAGCAGTGGTGCCACCTGTCTTTAAACCTTTCAATCACACGTTTACGTTTTTAACTACACATAGTTTAGCACTGTATACAACTTTTCTTATTTTAATTATTGTTACTTTTTTCTCAGTCTTTTTTTTAAATTCTTTTCAAATCAACTGTAAATGATATTTTGTTGATGTGTATTTACAACTCCTTAAAATGCAAATGGTGCATATCATTTTTCCCAATTTAACTTTCCAAGGTTCCTAAAATGTCATAGTTAATATAAATATTAAATTCTGAGCATTAATCAACAAATTTTCTAGAAAATTTCATATCAGAACTGTAACTAGGTTCTTAAAATGGGTTTAGAGAAGGAGGAAATTTAATTCAGGTTAGTTAATTCTATTACGCTCAAAACATTTGCAATAGATCTAGTTCCTTCTAAAACAGAATAAAGTTAGTTATAAACCTAGTTCCGTCTAAAACAGAATAAAGTTGGTAGTAGATCTAGTTCCGTCTAAAACAGAATAAAATGGGTTATAGATCTACTTCATCCTAAAACAGAATAAAGTTAGTTATAAATCTAGTTCCGTCTAAAACAGATTAAAGTAAGTTATAGATCTAGTTTCGTCTAAAACAGAATGGAATTGGTTATAGATCTAGTTTCACCTAAACAGAAAATTGTTTATAGATCTAGTTCCGTCTAACAGAATAAAGTTGATTATAAATTTAGTTTCGTCTAAAACAGAATAAAGTTGGTTATAGAGTTACGTCTAAAACAGAATAAAGTTAGTTATAGATCTATTTCCTTCTAAAACAGAATAAAGTTAGTTATAAATATATATCCGTCTAAAACAGAAGAAAGTTGGTTATAGATCTAGTTTCATCTAAAACTGAATAAAGTTGGTTATAGATCTAGTTTCATCTAAAACAGAATAAAGTTTATTATAGATCTCAATAAAAAGGTTTCTTCATAACTAACATCATCCAAAAGGATAGAATAATAATTGCAATACTTTTTTCTTAATAAAGAAAAAAATGATTAAAAATTATAAATGGAATAATAATCCCACAAATCTGAAATTCATAAAATAATAGAAACTTTTTAACGATAAAAAATAAAAAATAATAACGTATCATTAAAATATTTATATTTTCTTTTATTACTATTTAACACCTGTTCCAAAACAGTTCTTCGGATTTTGAATATAAAAGAAAGAATTTACATCCTCTCAACCATAACTTCCTCATACTTCCAACGAAGTTAAACTAAAAAATAATATATATATATATTTATTGTAAGAAGTTTTGTACTGAAAGATGAACACGAAATTGCTACTCCATTTCTTTGCGATAATTCTTCTCTTCAAGACTGCGTAAGTTTTCAGTTTTTTTTATTATTCAGTTTGAATCCATAATAATAAGTATGATAAATTAAAAAGGATATCCACATATGTAAAGTTAGGATTCAGGGGATCCACAACCAATAAATGGTTAAGAGCTCCTGTTCTAAAGTCTGAATATGTCACTGATTAAAAGTCAAATTTAAGATTAAAACTATTGTATTTTAAAGCCATTTTCACATTTCAGCTACTTATATTGTTTTAAGTAACTTATAATTTATTGTCACTATATTTTAATCACTTAGACAAAAACACATTAGGAATTGATATCATATTCATATACTCTGAGTGTTATATCACCCAAATGTTTTAGAAGGAAGAAAAACGCCAGTTGTGCCTTCAGGAAATACTAGAGGAGGGAAAAAGAAGAAAGCAAAATTAGAGTTGATATTTTTTGAAAAATGTCAGAAAAGGCGCGAGCGAGGAAGAAGAAGAACCAGAAAGATTATTGCAATTACTACGGAGAAATGAGGTTTTGGCTTTGCGAAGAATAGATTTTGTACGATTAAAAGATGAAATATAAGTTGAATGAGCTTTTGGAGCTTGAAGACAACGGTAATCTCAGTAGGCAGCATCCCTGCTGCAAATAGCACGAGAACGAGTAGATTTAAACCAAGGTTTGATAGGTTTAGTAGAAAGGAAAGGATATGGAATGTATACCTCCATGCCTGAGAGATTCACCTCGGTTATACGCTGTGCACATTCAGGAAAACCTCTCAGACGGAAGCAATGATCATTCCATGGGAAATGAAAAGAAGTACAACAGAACGTGAGACCAGTTAGCAGCACCGAAATGCCAGAAACGTCTCTTCGCAGAAGGAGGGGGTAATTCTTACTGAAGACTTGAAGAGACGGAATAAAAAACGGAGAAAAGAAGATGATCGCAAAAACCAACAGGGGTAAAGAGTTTAACTGTATAATGAGAAGGATAAGAGGTTAAAAGATCGAGTATGTTTGGTTCATCAACAAGACGGTCAGGGATACAGGTTTTGGGTTGGACTAACTGCTTTAATTTATTCCGAACAGAAAGGTCGTAGACGAGTTTGCCAGCTTGATCATGAGGATTAGATGAAATCGAAATCTCCTAAAATGATGATTTCGGAGAAATGATGATTTTGGAGTTTAAATAGTCGAAGAATTTTTTATAGTTAGAAGAATTAGGAGATAAATAGACGAAGTAAAATAAATTTAATTGTAGAATGCAAGATAGCTTAAGCCATAAAGTAGAGAATTCAAAACTCTCCAAATTAAAGACACAAGAGCAAACAATATCGTTGCGCAAATTTGCGCAACAACCGCCTTTGACTGAACATAGAGGATAGAGACAGTAGGAGGTAACATTGTAAGGTTTGCTGTCATCACACCCAAGCACCTGAATTTCGATTAAGAACAAGATATGAGGTTTAGAAGAAGAGAGGTGGTGTTCGACAAAGTTGAATTAAAAGAAGATTGCGAATGTTGCAGAAATTAATGAAAAAAGAAGACCGTGCACAAGGGCAAGCCGGATGCAAATTCTTAGCGGCACCATCCCCATCATAGGAGGCAGCCAACTCCCAAGTGATGATGGGGTGAGGTGTGGATGAAAGCCATTGTTTGGATGGCGTCTCTCCAAGCATCTAAGCAGGTTTATATTTCGCCATTTTTTCTCTTTAATAGGTAAAGTAAGAGTAAGCGTTTGTAAAATTTGTGGGGATCATGTGAAAAAAAGAGAGTATAGGATGGTGATAGCATAGACACTTCAATACAAGATGACGATATGCTAGAGAGCCTCTGAGAAAGTTAAACGCATAAAGGAACTGACCAAAGGGCAACGTAATGAAAAGGAATGGTCTAACCCCCATCCTATATCTACGCGGGTTATGGCCAGTGGGAGACACTTAACTCGCTTCGGACGGAGCTACGTCCTCCATATATATATATATATATATATATATATATATATATATATATATATATATATATATATATATATATATATATATATATATATATATATATATATATATATATATATATATATATATATTCTTGGTTTCAGAGTATCATCACCGCTCGGTGCATCAAAAGTTGAAAAGGCATCGCTTGTTGGTTCAATAAGAGGAAATAATGGTATACAAACCAGAGTTGCAAGATCTGTATTGCCACAGGAAAAGGCACTTCTCCATGTATCAATAGGAAAGTGAGCAACCTGCACGCGATAATCCCTATTTTAAACATTATTATTATTATTATTATTATTATTATTATTATTATTATTATAGCTTGTAAATATAACCTAAATTTGGGAAATGAATTTAAAAATATATGTCAATAAATAGAATATCAATCAAATGTTTAAAAGTTCCTTTAAAAAATAGTTTTAATCTACGACGTCATCCAAGTTCAGAAACGTCATTCATTCTTAGTAAAATAAGAAATTTGGCTTCATATTAAATCTGAATGAAAGAGGCAATGACGATATGTTACAGAGAATTCTCCAAAGTTAAAATTAAGATCGAGGGGCAGTGGTTGTCCTTTGTCTATTAAGATAGAGTGGCAGGGGCTTGTCCTTTGTCTATTAAGAGTAGCAGTGGTTGTCCTTTGTCTATTAAGATAGAGTAGCAGTGGTTGTCCTTTGTCTATTAAGAAAGTGGCAGGGGTTTGTCCTTTGTCTATTAAGATAGAGTAGCAGTGGTTGTACTTTGTCTATTAAGATAGAGTGGCATGGTTTGTCTTTTTCCAAATAAGACAGAGTAGCAGGAGTTGTCCTTTGTCTATTAAGATAAAGTAGCAGGGGTTGTCTTGTAATATGATAAAGTGGCAGGGGTTGTACTTTGTCTTTTAGGATAGAGTAAAAATGGTTGTCCTTTTTCAATTAAGATAGAATGGCAATTGTTGTCCTTAGTCTATTACGCTCTTCTGATTCTATTTCTTTATTCATTTGCTACGATTCTAATCATTCTCCTGCAATTGCAATTTACCAATTTCCTCTTGTGCTTAAATCAATACCTTTTCATCTCCACATATCTGATTTACTTGTATTTTTGATTTAAAAAAAGGTTCACATCTCAAGGGAATTGTCCTTTTTCGGGGAGAGGAACTTTACTAGATAGTTTCTACCTAAGATCCGCATGTGGGACCAAACTATCGTCAACAAACGCGTGAGTCAATCACTCTTCCTTTATGCCACAGCAGATGGTAAGCCTATCCACTCTTATGATCTATTAAATCCTTTTGTCTACAACACTCCTCATCCAATTAGTGACCTTCGCCTATCCGCAATTGTAGTTCAATTTATGACCTTTGTCTATCCACAATTTTGATCCAATTAAAGCCATATTCTTATCCACGCTTCTGATCCAACAAAAGTCTTTTTCTCTGTCCACACTTCTGATACAATTAATGCCCTATTCTTACAATACTTTTGAATTTATACACTGATCTTTTCTTTTCAATACATTTGCTTACTCACACTGCAGAAATTGTCCTAACAAATCGTTGGGACAGGTGGCAAAATGTTAGTCAGATTTTCAATAGAGAAAAGGCATGTCAAGCATAAGAAAGTCGCTTCACCGATTTATTTTTTCTAATAAGAAAATAACTGGAAAAAATTTGTTGTGACATTTTTGCCACTTGTCCCAACGATTCGTTAGGACAATTTTTGAAGTGCACAATCGTGATCCAATTAGAGTTCTTTGTCTACAATCCTCTTTATCCAATCAGTGACCATTTCCTATGCTCGTGCACTTCTGATCCAATTATTCTTTTAGTTCAATTAATTTAAAGTTCGTATCTCACGGGCATTGACCTATTCGAGGAGGATAATTTTATATATATATATATATATATATATATATATATATATATATATATATATATTATATATATATATATATATATATATATATATATATATATATAATTTTATTTTTTATTTTTTTTTGCCATGAATTCCAAATACATCCAACGAGAGAACTCATCCTACTGACGAAAGGGTGAGTAACTTGCAAACTTAAATACGTACATAATTTTACAGTGTTTGAAAGACTTTGCAGCAGCATTTTTAAATTTAAAAGCAATTTCAAACAAACCTTTCAATAATAATCTTTGCGTGTGAAGGATAACTTTAAACGTGGGGTCCTAGTCCGTTGCTTACCTAGCCTATATCATAATCTAGCTATATATATATATATATATATATATATATATATATATATATATATATATATATATATATATATATATATATATATATATATATATATATATATATATTATATATATATAACTGTTTAAAAAAAAAAAAAAAAAAAAAAAATACCGACAAAAAATTAAAAAAATTGAATTTTAAATAAATAATTTTATATATAATATATATATATTAATATATATATATATATATTATATATATATATATATATATATATATATATATATATAATATAATATATATATATATATATATATATATATATATATATATATATATATATATAATAATAATAATAATAGATAATAATAATAATAATAAAATAATGTTGCTAGCAATGCAGAAAAAGATACCATTTTATTATGCTTTAAATAATAAGAATGAAAAGGCAATATAAAATAAATAATTAACAATTAATAATAGACGTTGTTTCTAAAGGTTATCTAAACCCAATTATCAATATATGGGTTTAGATAACCCGAAACGTCTATTATTAATAATTTAGATTATTTATTTCATATTGCCTTTAGCATATATTATTAAAAAGCAAAATAAAATTTGATATCTTTTCCTGCATTGCTAGCAACATTATTTATTATTAAAAAAGGTTCCCTAGCTGTTTCAAACAATTATATATATATATATATATATATATATATATATATATATATATATATATATATATATATATATATATATATAATATATATATATATATATATATATATATATATATATATATATATATTGAAATAGAAATAACAATTTTGATAAAGCTTGGTTGGAACTCGATATTCGGGTAAAATTAAAGCTCAGATTGAAAAAAAGCGATTGGCCAACCAATAATGATAGAATAACCATTTATTTTATGTTATTTTCTTATTTATTTATTTTTTTTATATTTTTAAGCCTATGCCAAGTTTTAAAAATATTGTTTGCTACAGAATACCTCTTGTTATGAAACTTAAACCAAATCGTCGACAGGTAAAGGGATCGACACTGTTCAATAACAATCAGTCGCGAGACGGTACGTAAGGGTGAGCGCTTAACAGAAAAACTCGAAAGGGGAGCAAACTTTATTTCTTCTTTAACTCAAAGCGTTTAGAAGTTTCGATGACAAAAGTGGTTGTATTTGGTTCGCGTTGAGAGTTCAGGGGGAAACTGGACTTCTGATTCCTAAAATGAGGTTACTATTTACCACACTTTGTGCGAAACACTAATTGTCAAAGGTCTTGGAAAGAACTGGAACTTTAAGGGAGTTCTCTCGTTTCGCGTCGGCGTCCCCGTTTAAAATTGAGTATTTCGGAGCCGAAGTCACCCCTGTAACCTCAAAATTAAGGAACCCCATTTCTGGGTGAAAATTTTCCCTACGTTCAACAGAGACAGTAATTCATGTCACAATTACTCCTCCGTTATGTTCCATTCTTTCTGTGACAAGTAGCTAGTAATCTTAAATGCTTAGAAATTATTTTTGTTCCTCGCTAAAACGTATTTTAACCGAATTACCAAACTCTGGGTGACTTTGAAAGCACAATGGGGTCTCTGGGTTAAATTTGCCTCTGGGATTCCAAAACTGTCAAAATTTTGGAGCTAGAGTTAGTAGGTGGGAAGATTTTTCAAAAATAATGTGGCAACAGAAAATTCTACCCTTTTCATAAAAAATTCTATATAGTGTTTTTTGGTAAAATTTTTTTTTTTACATGTTTTCTAGGCGAATCATGACGTTTCTATGTGAATAAACTATGGTTTAATACATATATTTTTTTTTTTTTTTTTGGCGTATTTTCCTAAAAAGTGGTATTTTTTTTCTTTCCTTCATAAATTTTGTAATAATTGACGCAAAGATATGGAAATTGCACCTTTCAATTCAAGGGATCCGGTGTTACCCAAGGCTTCTTTTTGGCCCCGAGAATTCCGTATCGAAATCCCAGTTTCGGGGTTAAAAACTTTCTCTACGTCCAAGTGAGACAGTAATTAATGTCACAATTCAACGTTAAAACTTCCACTATGTCACTTGTGATAACAGTTTAGTCCACTCTCTCCTTGTTCGTCATGGAGGAATGGGGACTCCAGATTCGGAATGCCCTACCCAAATGTAAGGTTTCATTAGTTTTTCAGACTCTTCGAATGTATAATTGAAGCTAAGTCAGCTAAAATTTAGATATCGCTTAAATTGCGCATACGGATAGATTTCGTCATGCTGACAACAAATATGAAGGTTACAGGGTTCTACGAGCTTTTTTTCATGAGATATGGTTACCAAAAAAAAAATTCTTTTTTTGAATTCAAACTTCATGATTTATAACAAATCTTAAACTATGATAGATTGTTCAAAGATATTTAATACCTAAATTGTACCTGCCATTTAGGACTTGGGAGCCCCCGGGGACCATTCTTTTATCTGCTATTGTTGAGGAGATATGGGTTCCCAAATTTGCCTTTTCTCATTCCAATTCTCAGACACTAAAGCAAAACACCTTGGTATGTATGTCGGCCATTAACTCTAAAACGGTAATGTTTAGGAGGGCGGAAGATTCCGGATTTGGAATTAGAGGTCCTTAATTCTTAAGAGTTTGGAAAATCCAAGTCGATCTATTCATTGATAAGAGTATAAACTTCAACATATTTTGACCAGTGAAATCTAAGCAGTTCAAAGTTTTACAGGCAATCATATGAAAAAAATAACATATTGGACTCATACCAAAAGAAAACAGAAATTACATATTTAAACCCCATTTTTTCAAGCGTTTAGGTGCCACATGAGGGTCGACTTACGCTTTTAATGGCATTGATAAGAGTATAAACTTCAACAAATTTTGATCAGTGAAATCTTAGCAGTTCAAAGTTTTACAGGAAATCATATGAAAAAAATAACATATTGGACTCATACCAAAAAAGAAAACAGAAATTACATATTTAAACCCCATTTTTTCAAGCGTTTAGGTGCCACATGAGGGTCGACTTACGCTTTTAATGGCAATTTTTTAGTCAATCTTTTAAAAAATAATTTATTCATGGAAGGTACGTCATGAGAACTTATTTTTGATCTTATATCTCCTAGAAAATGAAAAAAAAACTCTGCTCTTTTAAGCGAGTCTTTTTTTTTTTTTTTAATTTTAAAAAATTTCAAGTTCATTTTTCAACATGACAAAGATCACTTTCAACGTCATAAAGCGCTTAATGGGGTAAAACAAATCACGTTCAACCTTTTTTCACTCGTGTTACTTCTCGTTATCTGCCACAGTTTGGGAGATATTAACGTTATAAAATGTTTTTACACTTAAATTTTTTTCAGGAGTTTAGGTCGACTTCCGCTCTTAGTTCCATTTTCCATTTTCGGCAACATAATGATCGTTTTGGATGTTGGAAATGCACAAACGGGCTAATATTCGTCGAGTTCTACCTTTTACCCCTCATGTCGATTGACGCCACCTACTCTGGGTTTGGAGATATAATCTCCCGAAAGTTGATATAATTTATCGGAATGAGCTCACGTTAGTTTTTTTTCCTAAGTTTTGGAACGTTTTGACGGTTTTTGGTCCTCAATGACTCAAAACCTAAAAGACTTACAATTTTCGTCTTACGGGAGGGAATCCACCCTATCAGGGGCTGTATTTTTGCTTAAATGAACTATCTCGATAGAGACAAAGGGTTCTGATATATTTTGGTCAAAATGTTGGTACTCAAGCTAATATTCGAGTTACGGACACGAACATAGCTCATGCACCATACGGATGTCACACACAAAAAATAATTATTCCGCCGTTTATTCTGTGCCAAACCTACGTCCGAAAATGTACAGTCGTGAACAGAAGTTCGTTCCTATTAAGCTGGAAATAAATATTTATATAAAATGGAGATCATTTCATAAAAGCTCTATTTTGAATAAAAGGAGAATAAAAACATTGAGAGGGGCTTAATTGAACTGTGATTGGCTGAATCTGAGATGATCTCCATTTTATATAAATATTTATTTCCAGCTTAATAGGAACGAACTTCTGTTCACGACTGTACCTCCAAGAGTAAATTATAAATGCATGACTAGAAGCGATTGGTATCCCGCTGCAAAGTGGAAGGAGCAGGGCTCAAAATTCTATCAAGCAGTTTCTTCAGTTACTTTCATGTATTATGAATTATATATGTAAATACGTAAAATATAAGGAAAATCTGCTGTGAGGAGCTGCGCCACTATATATATATATATATATATATATATATATATATATATATATATATATATATATATATATATATATATATATATATATATATATATATATATATATATATATATATATATATATATATATATATATGGGGTGGTTTCCACACATACAGCACTTCTTTTAAAAAGGTGGAGTCTAGGGCTTTTCATCTTATCAACTCTCTCGCTCTTACTAACTCTCTCCAATCTCTTTCTGCTCGTCAAATTGTTGCGTCACTCTCTCTATACTATCGCTATTACAACGGACATTGCTCTTCTGAACTCTCATGTCGCATACTTCCTCCATTGAGGACTCGTGCGACACGACTTTCTACTCAGACTCCTTTCTCTGTCCAACTCTCTGACCCCAGACTTAACCGCTGTGCTCACTCTTACATATACTCTACTGGTAAAGTCTTTAGCAAACTCACTTTATCTGTTTTCCCAACTTCCTTTGACTTGCACACTTTTAAACGTCGTGTATCGGGTCACGTCGGCCATTAGCGAACTGATACCGAATGTTCCCCAACTCTGGTGGATATTGGTAGGCCTTCGGCCTTTGCCCACCAAAGGAGACATATATATATATATATATATATATATATATATATATATATATATATATATATATATATATATATATATATATATATATATATATATATATATATATATATATATATATATATATATATATAGTGTGTGTGTGTGTGTGTATGTTTGTAAAAAGTATTAGTTGGAGTTTTAAAAAACATTTCTATTTTTGTGAATTGCGTTTACAAAAAACAAAAACAAAAAAAAACAAAATACAATACAAAATACAAAAAAAAAAAAAAAAAAAAAAAAAAAAAAAAAAAGGAAGTTTAAAGACTTCTAAATTATTCTAAACTGGAAAAGGAAGAAGAAAGAAATTCGAATTAGAAGTAAATATCCCAAAATAGAATATCCCCTAATTTAAGACGTCTAAATTAGAGAATTCTTCGAAGAAAAAGAAAACCAAATTTGGACGATCCAATTAGAGAATTCTTCGTGGAAAAAGGAAGGTCGAAAGACCCAATCGGTGATTTTATCGAGGAAAAATATGTCGAAAGACGTCCCTATTAGAGAATTCTATGTGTAAAAAGGTGAAAGGCGTCCCTATTAGAGAATTATTTGTGTAAAAAGGTGAAAGTCGTTCGTATTAGAGAATTATTTGTGTAAAAATTTGAAAGGCATTCGTATTAGAGGATTCTTTGAGTTAAAAGGGGAAATACGTTCCTATTACAGAATTCTATGTGTAAAAAGGTGAAAGGCGTCCCTATTAGAGAATTCTTTCTGTAAAAAGGTGAAAGGCGTTCCTATTATAGAATTCCTTGAGTAAAAAGGTGAAAGGCGCTCCTATTAGAGGATTCTTCGTGGAAAAGGAAGCCGAAAAACGACCCAATTAGAAGATTCGTCGATAAAAAAAAAAATGTCAAAAGATGTTCTAATAAGAGTCTTCATAATATAATGATATCATTGTATGCAGTTTTTAGAACACTCGTAAACATTTGTCTGTCAAAATGAAGGCTTAATGAGGGTCTCGTGTTTTGATATATGGACAATGCTAAAAACAAATGAGGTGATTAAAGTCTAACGTAAGGCCAAGTGTTAATTTATTTCAGTTTTTCTAGTCAAGTGTTTGTTTTCTTCATCTGAATTCTTTTGCATTTTTCAGGGTGATAAAAATATTTACCCTTCGATATCAAGGCCTTCTAACCTATTTTTTCCCTATTAATTGGCAAAAATTATTCCTTTTTAGTGAGGGGGGAAGGGTAGGGGGGGAAAAATATTTTTAGAGAAAAAGTTGATTTCCTCAAATTTAATAATGGTCTTCGTCAGTTTTATTTTATATTAATAATTCCCACCTAACAGGTTCCCAAGTAAAGCGTTATTATGCACTGCAAAAATTGTCCTAACGAATCGTTGGGACAAGTAGTAAAAATGTCATTACAAATTTTTTCAGTTATTTTCTTATTAGAAAATAAAGAGGTGAAGCGACTTTCTTTGGCTTAACATGTCTTTTCTATATTGAAATTTTTACTGTGACATTTTTGCCACTTGCCCCCAAAGATTTGTTAGGACAATTTTTGCAGTGCAGATAAGGACTTTTGACTAAATTTCGCTGTGAAGTGATTTTAGTGAATCTCATCAAAGGTGTTTTTGGTTTTCAAGATTGGATGTTTGTTTACAAATTCACTTACAATAAACACGAACTCTTTTAATATTGAGAGAGAGAGAGAGAGAGAGAGAGAGAGAGAGAGAGAGAGAGAGAGAGAGAGAGAGAGAGAGAGAGAGAGAGAGAGAGAGAGAGAGAGAGAGAGAGAGAGAGAGAGAGAGAGAGAGAGAGAGAGAGAGAGAGAGAGAGAGAGAGAGAGAGAGAGAGAGAGAGAGAGAGAGAGAGAGAGAGAGAGAGAGAGAGAGAGAGAGAGAGAGAGAGAGAGAGAGAGAGAGAGAGAGAGAGAGAGAGAGAGAGAGAGAGAGAGAGAGAGAGAGAGAGAGAGAGAGAGAGAGAGAGAGAGAGAGAGAGAGAGAGAGAGAGAGAGAGAGAGAGAGAGAGAGAGAGAGAGAGAGAGAGAGAGAGAGAGAGAGAGACTTCTTCACCATAGCTAAACTTCCAAAACTTCACCATAGCCAAACTTACAAAACCTTCAGTATAGCTAAACTTACAAAATCTTCATTAAAGCTAAACTTACGAAATCTTTACTATAGCTAAACTTACAAAATCTTCACCATAGCCAAACTTACAAAATCTTCACTATACCTAAACTTCAAAAATCTTAACTGTAGCTAAACTTACAAAATCTTCACCATAGCTAAACTTACAAAATCTTCACCATAGCTAAACTTACAAAATCTTCACTATAGCTAAACTTACAAAATCTTCACTATTGCGAAACTTACAAACTTTTCACTATAGCTAAACTTACAAAATCTTCACTATAGCTAAACTTACAAAATCTTCCCCTTAGCTAAACTTACAAAATCTTCACTATAGCTAAACCTACAAACTCTTCATTATGGCTAAACTTACAAAATCTTCACTATAGATAAACTTACAAAATCTTCACTATAGCTAAATTTACAAACTCTTCACTATAGCCAAACTTACAAAATCTTCACTATAGCTAAACTTCCAAAATCTTAACTGTAGCTAAACTTACAAAATCTTCACTATAGTTAAATTTACAAAATCTTCACTATAGCTAAACTTACACAATCTTTCCTATAGCTAAATTTACAGAATTTTCACCATAGATAAACTTACAAAATCTTCACCATAGCTAAACTTACAAAACTTCACCATAGCTAATCTTACAAAATCTTCACCATAGCTATAAAACTTACAAAATCTTCACCATAGCTAAACTTACAAAACTTCACCATAGCTAATCTTACAAAATCTTCACTATAGCTAATCTTACATAATCTTCACCATAGCTAAACTTACAAAATCAAATACTTGTTGCTTAACCTCTCTTTAAAAAACAACTTCAAAACAACATGAATATAAACTATATAGAAAAGTATATACAGAGTAGTGATAGATTGGAAGTCATATTTTCTCATTTGCGGATGCATACGCAGATATTAATTTTGATGAGGACGTCCACGGATGCGGATGAGGATGCCATCACTAATACACAGTATAGAAACATTTGATTTTTCTCTTGTCTTTGTTTAGATGAAATTTGATTCGTTGAAATTAAATTTTCAAAGTTGTTTTAAATTACGCGACATAAATAATTTTTTTTGTCTTATTTTTTTCACCTTTTATCATACATCCCACTTTATGAATTGGGAACTGGCTGCCTCCGATGATGGGGATGGTGCCTCCAAGAATTGCGCGTCGGCTTGTCCCGGTGCAGGGTCTTCTTTTCTCATTAATTTCTGCAAAATTTGCAGTCCTTTTTTTAATTTCCACTTTGTCGAACACCACCTCTCTTCTAACCCTCATCAACAGAAACTCAGGAACTTGAGTGCGCTGACAGCAAACCTTACTCTGTTATCTCCTACTGTCTCTATCCTCAATTTTCAGGGAACGGTCCAATTTCAAAAATATTTTAATATATTTTAATTTTCAGCCGATTTTCTCCTGAAATTTTCAGTGTATATAGCTTTTTTTCCAGGTAAAAAAAATCCACTTCTAGCGTTTTTCTGAGTCAATAACTGTTAAAAAGTTATTTTTTTTTTTTTTGTGGATATTTTACCCTTTTTCAAATGAATGGTGATGCCAAACTACTTTTTAGGATGATCTGTATGAACTGTATAATTAGAATTTTATTGGCTACAAAAGCTTTTAATAGAGTTTTGTTCCCAGAATTATAGGAAAAATGTTAGAAGCCCATAACTGACCAACTGTCGTAAAGAAATTTTTTTGAAAAAAAAGTCCAACTTTTCGGACAAAAAATTTTTTTTTAATAAAAACTACAGCTATAACATTTCCTACTTTTGGTGTGTGTATAGAGGATGGATGGGGTTACAAATTTCTCTATACACTTTATTCGATGTGATTCGATGGTTTCGAAATATAGCCTCTTAAAAAGGGTTATTTTTTGACCGTTTCAAAAATTTCAATAGTTTGAGAGGCTATATCTCGCTACAAGCAAATAGCATTTAATAATAAAATAAATAAAAGTTGTAGCCCTGTCCCTCCTCTAAATAATATTCAAAAATAAAAAATTAGTAGGTAGCGTTTTTTTTAAAATCTCCGGAAGGGTACGTTTTCTGCAAATTTTTTTCAAGAAAAAATTCAAGTGCTTATAACTTTTTTTTTCAAGACGTGATATCAAAAAAATGTTATGCTCCCAATAATGCAAGAAATTGAGACTAAGATTATTTAGTTAAATTTTCAGCTCATGTGGTCCAGTGGTTTGACCCCGCAATTCATTTTTTTAAATTTGGGTCTAAATAACTTATAGACTAAGAAAAACGCTTGAAATCAACTTAGAACTTCGGGAAAAAATGCATATATATTGAAAATTTCAGCTCAATCAGTCAAATAATTAAAAAAAAAATTTAAATTGGACCCTCCCCTTCAGCAAATTCAGCAAAAGGCGGGTATTGCGCATATTTTCCCAACAATATTGTTTGCTCTTGTGTCTCTAATTTGGAGTCTTCTGAATTCTCCTCTTTGTGGCTTAATCTCTCTTGCATTCTACAACTAAATTTAGGTATGTCTATTTATCTCCTAATTCTGCTAACTTTAAAAAAAATTCTTCGGCTATTTAAACTCCAAAATAGATCACATTCTTTCTTCTCCTTTCTCCGAAATCCTCATTATAGGTAATTTCAATGTTCAACACCGCCAACAGATTTCATCTAGTTTTCATGATAT
>SEYY01021211.1:102500-107500 GCA_009176605.1 Armadillidium nasatum | reverse complement strand
GTCAACAGAAGTTCGTTCCTATTAAGCTGGAAATAAATATTTATATAAAATGGAGATCATTTCAGGTTCAGCCAATCACAGTTCAATTAAGCCCCGCTCAATGTTTTTATTTTCTTTTTATTCAAAATAGAGCTTTTATGAAATGATCTCCATTTTATATAAATATTTATTTCCAGCCTAATAGGAACGAACTTCTGTTGACGACTGTACATAGATTCCGAAACTTCAGTAGATCACCAGTACAGCTTTTTTTTTTTTTTTTTTTCCTTCTTTTACAAAAGCCATACTGGCGATCAGAAATAAGATTATTAGAATTGAGATGTTTCCAAATCTTTCTGTTAAAGGATAGATTCAAAATCTTTAGAAAGAACGTAAGTTAAAGAAATGAGACGGTAGTTAGAGTATGCGGATTTACTTTTTTATAGAAATCCAAAACTTATTTTAAACAGTATTGTGACTGTTTGTCCTAATTTAAAGCAACATAAACCAAACTAAGATATATTAGCCTAAAGAAAATAGTAATTATAAATAATAAAAAATCTAAAGTTACTCACCGAATATTAAAAAGAGCTTCAAGCCAAATTTAAAGTATAACTTTTAGGTATGTTTCCTTAAAAAAGTTCTTTTAGGAAGTAGCGCCTTATGAACGTTAAAGACCATATTTAAATTAGTAAGTATTTAATAGACAAATGGAACCTTTCTTAACAGAACAATTGCCATTCAAACATCAGGGCAATAAGTCCTAACTCCAGCTACAAATTAGAACTTTTATATAGTTAAATGTCAATGTAAGTCAAATTTTAAACCCCATAGAATTCCTAACAGGTTTATTCTTTAACAAATAATTAAAATCAAACAATGCAAATTTATGATAGAGTAGACTGTCCAGAAGTCAAAGATCCAAAATAGTTTCTAGATCCCAAACTTAGAGTCCTAATATTCAATAAAGACAATTAATATTCAAAGAAAGGTTTTAGATTAGTTAATACATTACGTTTCTGGAAGATTTTCAATCGATGTGGGTGATTTTATTTTTAAAACACATTTACATTTCAATTTTACTAACGTGGTCAGAGTTATATGAGCAAGTGGGTGCCCTAACTGCTTCAAAGTAGCCAACAACATTTTTAGTGTTGCCATTCAAAAATGGGAACTTTGCTTTAGGGAAATTTTGATACTTTAAAAAATAAACCATAGTTTAATTTTATCTACTAAGAAGCAAAATGTAAAAACCATAAATAGATTTATCTTTTAAAGCAAAATGTAAGGGTTTTCCAATAAGAGGGTTGAAAGGGGTCCCCCTTTTTCGACACAGACTGAATGAGCGCACGTTTCCAGTAAGAAGGGAAGGTTCAAATAGAAAGACATAGAAGAAATAGTTTATCAAGACAGGGTACAAGCTCAGAAGCACAAATTTTGAGAACCACAGGATAGATACCATCAGGACCGTACGCATTACTCGAGGGAGTAGAAAAGACGTCATTAGAATATATATATAATATATATATATATATATATATATATATATATATATATATATATATATATATATATATATATATATATATATATATATATATATATATATATATATATATATATATATATATATATATATATATATAAATGGATCGCGTGTCATATTTTCTCATTTGCGCGATGAGGATGTTGAATTTTTGTCAAGTGCGAATGCGGATGTTGAATTTTCGAAAGTGCCTATGCGAATGCGGATGCGGATGTTAATTTTGATGATGATGCTCCGCGGATGCGGATGCCATCATTAATATATATATATATATATATATATATATATATATATATATATATATATATATATATATATATATATATATATATATATATATATATATATATATATATATATATATATATATATACACGAGAATTTAGCGGTCGGTACGAGAATTTGGAGAAGCCTGTACGCGAATCTTGAAAAAAAAATCTACCATCCCTGCTAGGAATCACTGCCTCAGTTTCTGATTGTTTTCGTTTGTGGATGTGTAAAGTCAATGTTTTATAATGTCAGATTTTTGTGATTTATATATTAATTTTATGTCACCACTCACGGATCGGGGGTATTGGGGGCAGAGTCCTCCGTAGACATATGATCGTGTGCCATTCATTTACGTTTTTTTTCACTGTATTACAGAAATAATATTACGATAATATCATATATGTATTTAGGCTAATACTTTCTGGAGAACGTTGGCAATTTTATTAATCACGATTACCAAAAACTTTTGGGGATATATATATATATATATATATATATATATATATATATATATATATATATATATATATATATATATATATATATATATTATATATATATATATATATATATATATATATATATATATATATATTATATATATATATATATATATATATATATATATATATATATATATATATATATATATATATATATATATATATATATATATATATATATATATATATATATATATATATATATATATATATATATAATGCAAAAATTGCCCTAGCGAATCGTTGGGACAAGCGGCAAAAACGTGACAGTAAAATTTTCAATATATTGAAAATTTTAGTCACGTTTTTGCTGCTTGTCCCAACGATTCGTTAGGACAAATTTTTGCAGTGTATATATACACAGCAAAACTTGTAGTAACGAATCGTTGTGACAAGTGGCAAAAATGTCACAAAAATTTTTTTTTGTTATTTTCTAATTAGAAAATAAATCTGTGATGCGACTTTATTATGCTTAACATGTTTTTTCTCTACTGAAAATTTTATTGTGGCCTTTTGCCACTTGTCCCAACGATTCGTTAGGGCATTTTTTGCCATATATATATATATATATATATATATATATATATATATATATATATATATATATATATATATATATATATATATATATATATATATATATATATATATATATATTTTAAAAGTTGCGCAGCAAAGTACTTCAAAAATTATAAAGCTATCTACAAAATCAAAATACGTCTGACGAGAGCAAGCATCTTACTGACGAATGGGTAGATTACTTATAGATTAATGTTAAAAGTCTAAAACATCAGATATTTTTAGAGTTTATTGAAATTTTTAACAAACTATTATTATTATTACTATTGAAACTTTAGCATTCAATTACGCAATACTATTTTATGACTGTATAGGGCTATTATATATCACACTTGAATAATCAATGAATTCATTTTATATCGAATAATATTTCGAACGATATATCGAACGAAATATCGATGAATCGAGGTTATTTAAGTACTAATTCAATGTAATTTTATCGATATATGGGTACGATATATAATGATATTTTAATGAGTTCCTTCAGACGCGTGATGATTCATCCAATAAAGAAGAATGAGTTAACGTGTTTTAAAATCACAATATGAAAAGTACTGACGTCATGATGAGTTTGAACAATGACGTCATAAAAGTATACAACGCTCATCCTCTGCAGACGATTATAACCAAAGTAAAATATATATTAAGTAATGAAATGTAATGTTATAAAAAATCTGGATAACGGTACTTTGATATATCTCTAACGTAAACGTGATTTCAATCAACTTTCAGTGTGTAATTCGTCAATTTATTTAAGATGGCGGTAGCTATGTCATTCAAATAACCCTCCACCGAAAAAAAACGTTGCAAAGTTTATTTATTTGAATTTGAGAGTTAATAGTCTACATCATTATTTACTCCAGGCAAATTTGGTGTTCAGTTGCATTAATTAATATATATTTTTACATTGTTATACCTCGCTATAATTCTAGAGAGTGTACCCATAATATAAGTATACTTATACTATGGTGTACCTGTTGCTTGAAACACAAACGTTGACTCCGATAATGTTTTTAAAATACAAAAATTGTTTTTCCTTTTATCACATAAAAATTCATCAAAAGTTTCATTAAAATATGTTATGACCACAGTAAAAATATTGCGAAAACTATAGTAATTTAGATCAATCTTATAAATTTAGGACAATCAAGAATCCATTTTCAGGTCTTCCTTATTCTTCCCATTGTCCTTGAACTCCGGGCTCTACTTTAGTTTGTGTCTGTTTAATAAGCCGCTCAACATGATCCCGAAGAATATAGGAGTATAAGGGTTACGATGTAGGGAAGAGTTAAATGAGATAGGAAACGAAGCAGAGACCCCCATGGCCATAGGTGCCTCTACCTGCAAGTTGTAAACTTTTCGGCAACTATACATCTTTGTGATCTACTCTTCGAGTGCTCTTTTACTATTTCAGTTCAATTCAAACTTCTACGAAAGCTAAAATAGACAATTTGCAACTATCCAACTAGAGAATTGGCAACTCTTCAGGACAACTTTTCGCTAAAATATAATTTTCAAAACGTTCTTAAATTGAGACAAAGAAATTTTCTTTTCCTACTTTCTTTTATTATTGTCACCTTTCTTTTTGCATTATATTTTATCGTGAAAATAAATACTATTTTCATGTTCTCAAAATAAAATAATTACCAGTAAAACTAATTTTTTAATCAGGCTCAAATACCAATGTTCCAAACTCAGTTCTTATATATCCTCTGAACTTGTTCCTGACTATGCTTCTGAGAATGGACCTAATCTATACTAACAGTAAATGTCGTTTTCCAGAGAGACAAAAAACATAAGCAAAAGAAATTCCTGCTCAGACCATTATGAGTTTTCCCTCTGATCTCCTGCTCGTAACTGAAAAAATACTAAGACAACTAGGTAATAAATACCATAGTCTAATAAATATCACAGACAATCATGATCACCTGTTCATAACAGAAACAATACTAAGCCTGCTCATAATGGAAACAGTACTAAACTGGAGTCTATGTAAATGCCAAAACATAATCTTGGGAGAATAAAAAAAACAGAAAAAAAAAACAATAAAACAAACGCAAAACAATACCGATAAATTATTTATACCTACGAAATTACAAAAAAAAAAAAAAATAAAAAAAAAA
>SEYY01021211.1:0-85000 GCA_009176605.1 Armadillidium nasatum | reverse complement strand
ACTGTAACCTAATTCATGTTACTTTACCTAACTCATGCTATCTAACCTCTTATTATTATTACTATATTTCCTCTTTGTCTAGTGTTTTTTCCTGAAGGTTGTCATGCATACTTCAGTTCTAGTTCTAGGGTCGATTCCATCTTTTTTTTCTGGCTATAGGATCCGTTTTTAGGTGGGAACTGATCCATGGACTTGTTGGGGTTACATTGAGAGTCTTCGTCCATGAGTAAGGGTAAAGATTATAAACCGGTCTTTTAAGGGTCTTTGACCCAGCTGCCTATAATTGAAGACCTGAACCTCGACCAACCACAGAAGCAGCTGTCCTGCACTTAGGTTCATAATTTCGAGCTTTATGACCAGTTCAGCTCCGTTTGGTGAACGGGTTGAGAACCGGGTGTGACTTTTCGGGAGGCTAGCTCAAGGCCACATCTATGGCCTCCTGTCACAGCGCGGGAATGCGGTGGTGGCTCGTGAAGTGTAGATCCTGCCTCGTCCCCACTTCCTTATCACTAAGATTGATAAGTATTTAGTAATTTAAGCTTCATTGTTATTTTGGTTTACCATTTTTACAACTTCTCTTCAGCCCTCGTAGAAACTAGTTAAGTTTTGCTGGATCTCGTCACATATACCCCTGTAAACGAACAAGCTGATTGTTTAGCTAAAAAACAAGCCTTCGTGACTCGGCAACCTTACCCTGTATAACTTCCATCATCCTTAAAACAAAACCACCACCCTCCAACTTATTTCATTCCTCATGCATTTAATCCTTCAGGGATTCAAGATATATTGGTAGGAGTGCTGGGAAACCGAGAGCAGGGTAGCAAAGCTTCATCGCACCGAGGTCGCGCCTCTCATATAATTGTGATGGTTATTAGATGATAGTACAGGCTCATTTGCGTATTGGACATTCGACCCTCTCATGGATACCACATGTCTGGAGACCCTTCCCATGTTTGCTAGTTATATCGTCTCAATATTGTAGATAATAAGGACAATTTATTAATTTCTTTAGGCTCCGAACATCCTGAAGGCAGACTGAAATACATCCTCTGAGACTCGCCCACTTTTATTATTACTGCTATCTTTGCTTATTTACGGGACCTAAGTCTTAAAACATATAAGCGTACTTACCTTGACTTAGAAAAGCTTTTTATCTAGAAATCTTCCCTGGGGGCATTGTTTCGGTAAGGTAGCATTTTCAGTGAGTGGTAGAGACCTCTGTATAAGCTCTTGAAATAAAATCATTAAATTGTTCGATATATCGATCATACGATATATCGAACAATATCCGGATGTTAATTTTAATACATTTTTATTAAGTTGAATTACAAAATAGGATTTATGATACATATACACTTAGGTTAGTGATATTTGAAATATGAAATAAATATAATTCTTTTGGAATTATAATAATAATTGTTATGAAGGTGTTTTTGATTACTATGGAATATTAGAATAGATTTCTTTCTTAAATATATGAAAATTTATGATTTGATTTAGTGATAAAGAATTAATAAGATTTTAATTATTATAATTGTATATTTATGATTATTATTGTTTATACAGGTAGATGTATCCAATATTTACGGATTAACAGAGGAGATAAGACAAGGTCTACGGTCGAAGGTTGACGGGAAATTGAAGACAAAGGTAAGTGAAAGACTTTGTTCCTGTGTGTGAACAGAAGACTATGTTCCTTTGTGTGAATAAAGGACTTTGTTCCTGTGTGTGAGCGAAAGACTATGTTCCTTTGTGTGAATAAAGGACTTTATTCCTGTGTGTGATCAAAAGACTATGTTCCTGTGTGTGAACAAAGGACTTTGTTCCTGTGTGTGATCAAAAGACTATGTTTCTGAGTGTAAGCAAAAGACTATGTTCCTTTGTGAGATCAAAGGACTATGTTCCTGTGTGTGTGTTTGTGAGGAGCACATTTAACCTAGAAATTTTATATTTTATTTTTATTTTTTATAATCTTATTTATTTTATTTCAAAGGTTATCAACGGGGGCGAATTTCCGCCCTTACTGAAGGATGTGGAAGGGGTCACAATGGATTACCCCCCAAATGCCCCTATACCCGACGAAGCCAAGTTCGCCCTCGGGCATCCTTTCTTCGCCCTCCTTCCAGGCCTTTTCGTAAGTTTTTCAAGGTTATACACACAATTTCATTAGTATTAAATAAATAAATTAAAAGAAAGATATATTTAATTAAATATATGCTTGTAAATAAAAAATTATTATTATTATTTTTTTTATTATTATCATTTTAATGGTAGTATTTTTAAGATTCTTGAAAACAGAGAAGTATCCTTGAAAATTTTTAAAATAATAATGAAAATAATTAATAATAATAATAATATAATAATAAAAATAAATAATAAAAATAATAAATAATAGTAATAATTTTGTAATATTAAAAGCATCGATTTCTTTACAAATCTTTTATGGACTGTTTATTTGAACAGGTGTTCTTTCCCCCCTACCTCCATCCCTCAATCTCCCTCTTCCCCCATTCCTCTATTTTCCTTCCCCCCCCCCCTTACCTCAAGCAAATAAAGAAATTTTAATTTTGTCTTGCTAAATTTGTCATAAAATGTCAATAATATTTTTGGTATATAAATAAATGGTGTCTCTGATAACACTATTTATTTTAATATAATTTGTCTGTCTGTGCCACCTTTTTTCTTATCTTTGGTTGCCATCTGGCAACAAGGTTGTAGCTAAATTTTTCTTATTTCACTTTTAAATTTTGGATGCTAAACGAAATACATGCAGTTGACAACGATATATATATATATATATATATATATATATATATATATATATATATATATATATATATATATATATATATATATATATATATATATATATATATATATATATATATATATATATATATATAATCAAAAGGTCTATGCAACAATTTGGGTCAGAGAACATAATAGAGTTTGCGACATACTGAAAGCTGAGCACCCACATTGGGATGATGAACAATTGTATCAAACTGCCCGGTTAATTATTGTAGGTAAGTTTTTTTTAAATATTTTTTATTTATTTATTTATTTTTTGTATATAGAATGTTTGAGCCCAGAGCTGGTTTCACCTATTTAGGAAAATGTAGATAGGGTGGGTAAATTTTTTCCGAATTTTGTAACCTTGGTGAATAAAACTTTTAAAACATGACCACAGTCTTTGGGATCAACTGACATTTTTAGCTACAAACCAACTACTACCTCACAAATGAAAATGTAGTTAACACTAATATTTAGTCCAGAAATTACTAAATCATATTGAGTTTGGACATAGGAATGCTAAGGGATCTAGCAACAGTTGATTAAAGGAAAAAATTCCATTTGACTCTGAAATAATTAAAATTTAGCTACAATATTAATCTAAAATAATTCAAATTTAGATAAATCATATTAAGTTTCTGTAATGACCAATGAAGTCTACTTGTATTAGTGGCTTTTTTAGGCAAAGACAAAAATTTAAATATATTTTTTTATAATTTTTGTAGTATGATTATAGAATAGGAAAAATGTATTATTATTTTTCTTCTCTAGAACTAGAAAATATTTTGAGCATAGGCTTTAACAGTTCCTTTAATATTCGTTTCCAGGAGAAGTTATTACGATTACCATTGAAGATTATGTTCAACACTTAAGTCAATATCGTTTGAAGTTAACTTTTAACCCTGAGTTGGTCCACGGAACTGAATTTCAATTTTCTAATAGAATATATGCGGAATTTGATCAATTATACCATTGGCATCCGTTTGTACCGGACGGAATAAAAGTAAGTTAGTCTTTAGGGGGTTTTTCACTTTTGAACATAGTTGAAGTTGATGGCCTGGGAATTTAATGGTTTTATGTTTATTTCAATCATCTCGAATAATCTGTTCGATAGTCAAGTTCAATATAATTGTTGAAGAAAGTTTCTTACGATCGTATTGCCTAACTATTATTTATTTCATTCATTCATCTAATATTACAGATTCAAGATAAGTATTACACAATTATGGATATGGCCTTTTCAAACCAAGCCGTCTTCAGTCACGGTTTAGAGTCTTTTATTGAAGCTATGGCTACAAACCGAGCAGGAGCACTTACTGCACGAAATCACCCAGCAGTAACGCTTCCTATCTTCGCTAAGGCCATCAACAACAGCCGACATATGAGGTTCCAAGGCTTTAATCAATACAGAAAAAGGTTTGAATTACCACCCTATAAGAGTTTTAAAGAACTTACCGGCGAAGATGTTACTGTCAAAAGAACTTGAAGATATCTATAAAGATATAGATGCTGTCGAGTTCTATGTGGGTAAGTTACTTCAGTAATTACAGCTATTGAAAATATTATACAAACTTCATTCCTTCTACAAAATAATAATAATGATTTTTTTTATTCTTTCAGGCTTGTTGGCAGAAGAACCAGGCCCTTCCTTAACAGGACTGACGATGGTAAATGTGGGTGGTCCCTGGAGCGTAAAGGGCTTAATCAGCAATCCTATATGCAGTCCCGGATGGTGGAAGCCTTCCACCTTTGGAGGAGAAGTGGGTTTCAACATAGTAAAAACCGCGTCTTTGAAGAAACTTTTCTGTAACAACATAAAAGGTCCATGCGATCACATAGCTTTTCTCTGTACCAAAGAACACGCCCATAGATTAAAAACTATATCGCAGGATTATGTATATAAGATCTTTGATATTATAGTAATCGATACTTTACGAAAAACTTGCAATTTCCGTGATAAATAATGCTGCCCATTTTAATTTAATGATGGTTATATTTTTTAAATCGATTATTGCTTAATTTGTACAAAAAAAAAAAAAAAAAAAAAAAAAAAAAAATATTAGTTTTAATATAAAGTATATTTTAAAATTTAATATTAAAATTTTAGTATATATATATATATATATATATATATATATATATATATATATATATATATATATATATATATATATATATATATATATATATATATATATATATATATATATATATATATATATATATATATATATATATATATATATATATATATATATAATTATTTTTTAACGAACGAACGTCTAGTCATTATCGTGAAGGTTTGATTATTTCAAGTTAGATAAGAAACCAAATTGTATGTAGAAATTGTTGGTTTTTCCTATTGCTCTCTCTCTCTCTCTGGGTACTTGATGGATAGAATATTCTAGGTGTTTGAGATGGTTTTCAGAAGAATTCGAGAGGGGGTCAATGTATTGTTCGTTTAGTCAAATATATCGCTGGGTTCATAGATTTCATATTTAAAGGGCTAAGAATAAAAGTTAATGTAGATCAAACGAATTGCAACTACTTTAATAGAGTAGATTAGGTAGATTAGCCAAAGATTAAGATCGAAACGCAAATTGAGTACCTAGAACTAAAAATCTGAAGCGGAAAGAAAGGAAAAAAAAATGTGAAATTGAAACTGGTTCCTCAAGACCTGCATTTGATGAAAGTAGGATACCTCTTGGTAAGTTTAATAAAGGCAGAGTTGTTGTAGATTTTATGTAAGAAGGAACATTTACTCTTTATTTATAGAGTTAATAAAAAAGTTGGCTGCTAATTAAAAACTCAAGCCATACTTTTTAACTTAAAAAATTTTAATGTGTAAATAGATTGTACAATGAAAATTTTGATAATTTTTTTTACCAACTGATAATTTTACTTTGCTAAATGTATTTTTTTTTTTTTTGAGATATGAAAGACATGTATAATTGTATAAAATAAAATAAAATTTGTCTTTTAATGTGCATTATATTTACCTTATTTTACCTTCGTACTCGGTATTATAAAATTCACTTATGTAATTTTAGTTCAACTTCTACATTTACAATCTCTTAATCAACCAGACTTGCTCCAGTAAGTTTTCATCAGTTTTAAATGGCTCTCAGATTTCTAGTTTCCCTTTGGTAAACTGTTGTGAAAGAAAGCTCCAAGGCCAAGGAGTACGTTTGTTTCTGTAGTTCGTTAAAGAGTTTGCGAGGCTTTTTTATTGGAGAAAAGGAAATATTCCTACCTAGAGGAAACACCTTTAATAATTTTATTTTTTTAAAAGTTTTTAAAAAATTGGATATATTGCTCCAAATTGGAATTTTTTTTTTTCTATCTCTCTCTCTCTCGAGGGGGGGGGGTGATCTACTTTGAGGTATCCACTGCTGTCTAATTTTCTCTTTTCTCCGTATATTTTACAAAAATAAATAACTACACCATGTGCAATCAGTGTCGATTTTGTAACGACTTCCGAATGTAAAAGTTCTCAATTACAATTGGCATTTAATATTCAAAAAAATTCACCCTTTTTAATAGGACTGTACATTTCCTCAACACTTTTTTACAAGTTTCATTGGTAAAAATGGATAAATGGTGAGAGGAAAAGGAAATAAAAACTAAAGGGGTTTCTAGCTTTTCTTACGTAATAATAAATTAAATAAAAAAACCTATATTGCCATCACCCAAAGTTCATTATAAATATATTTTTCCAACATTACTACCACCAATCATGCATGGACAAAGCCCTGTTCAAAAATCAGAGGTTGAAAAAAGTAATAAAAAGAAAAAAAAGCGACTTGAAGATTTACATAAGAGTGATGGTGGAGGAAGGTAAGAGTATAGGTATCTCGAACGATGAAAAAAAAATAAAGATAAGAAAGAGATAACGTTCCATCATAAAGATAAAACCAAAAAGGTCATCAATATCAAAAATATAGGAAATAGACTACGTTCCATCTTAAGGGCAAAGCCAAGGTCATCAAAATCAGTTAAATCCTTTAAGATTATATTCTATACTATTCAGTCCATAAATAACAGCCCATAAAAGAGCGGATGATAATCGCAAATAGTTGGTAAGGAAAAAAAATCGCCATCAAAACAAGTTTTTCAGCTTCCTTAAAGTTAGGGCGTAGCGACGAGAAATTTCCAAGGAAAAGTATAGCCGGTGTTAAGTTCATGAGTGTTTACGATATTTACAAGAGACAATAGTTAATGAATTAGAAAGATTGAAGGAGTTGGATCTATGTGAAGAAACTGAATTTTTAAAGTATAAAAATTTATCAGATTTGACAGACCACAAGGACCCTACCTAGGTAAATGTGAACCGTGAGACTTATCTAGATGCAAAAGAAGATGAGAGACTTGATATGGAAAAAAAATGGACTTAAAAAACCTAAAATGGAATACAGGTGAGTTATGGAACAGTTGTGAAGTTAAGAGAGGCTACCTTTCTTCAGAATCTAATACGTATTTGAGTTTCCTAACGCCGAAGGAATGGATTAATAAGAAAGAATTAAATGAGGGCAGAGTCAGTTCAGAGACACACTCCTTTAAGACCAAAGAATGAATACATTTTGGGTTACTTGCATTTTCAACATTATCTTCACACCCAATCCTATGTAATCTGTAGTAATTACACAGGGAAGGAGAGGGGGGGGGGGGAAGTACGGAAGGGGAAATGTTAAAATAGTTTAAAATACAATTACACATAAAAAAAAGAAAGAAAAACAGAAGAATTTATCTTTTTCAGTAAGATTATTTCCTATAGAATTAATCATTATGACAAGACCATTTTAAATTATTACAACATATTATATTATTATTTTAAATAAAGTACAACATATGTTCTACAATCTTTTAAATTTTAGAACTATAAATGTAAAAAATAAAAATAAATAACTTAAATACAGTAAAAGATGTCCCAAAAGTCACATTATTTGGCAAAATCAGAGGACTTTTTTTTATTATAATGGTTTTAATGGTTCCATACATTTAACTAAAAAAATTTACAATCTCAACTTAAGTTTCGTAAGTAGACTTTTAATAATTAAATTTTAACATTATGCATCACAAATGTTTGTGGTTTTCAAACCAGTCAACTCCACTGCTCCGGAACTTTTTCATACACATGATCAAAAGATAAAATCCTTCTACAGGATTTATCCTGACGTCCAAATCTTTTCTAATTCCTCACGAGATACTATTTGCATAAAACTTCACAAAATTACTCAGTCTTATCTAGACAAAATCTGTAAAACTCTTGAAAACTTTGGAAAGAATAGAACTAATATGTTAGGTATAATAAACTGCCATGTTATTTACAATAGCAAAGTGGTTGTAAGTCAACTGTACAATAATAACATTAAACCATTATTGAAGTACCATGCACAAGTTTGGGCTCGTATGAAAAAAACAAATATATTGGAAAAAGAATACAAAGAAATAAAAGATTTCTGCCTTTGAGAGTAAGAAATCTGACGAAGTTTGGAATCTTTTCTGTTGTAAGGCCATTTCATAGAGGAAATATGGATACGTTATACAAAATATTTACATATTTTGAGAACACAAAAGATAAATAAATTCTTTAAAAATAATAGACCATGGAAGAAGAAGCCAGGGAGCATTGTAAAAAGAAACCATCCATCTTGATGTAAAAAAATGGTCAATCAGTAATGGGTTGCCCCAGAATACTTAGTAAGATTTACATGAAACATTTATGAATGGACTGAGTAGCTATATGGACAGTCTGATCATCATGTAATTATCTTGACAAAACTTAATTTGTAAGGATGGTAGCTAGTTGTTAAAGTTAACCTGAATGTGGTAACTACAAATACAGTCTAATCAAATGTCTAATGAATGATGCTACTTATAAATCTTTGGGTAAGGTTGCCATTGCATGTTTAGTCCGTATATTATTTACTCTGGGCTATATTTTAGTTTTACCCTGACAGTCTTGATAAGCCCTTGTGCCATCTTGCTGGCTCTATTTTTCTTATGTTCTTACAAATTACTAAGTACATGTACGTTTTGCAGACACGATCATGTGGGGGTCTGGAAAGGAAACAATACATAATAAATAATTCCCATTTCAAAGGGAATGTACAAATCATAAATATGTTATATAAATCCTCCTCTTTCACCAAATAGACAAGTAACTTTTGGGGCAAACTATTTTGTTAGTATAAATAATCTTTTTTAAAGTAAAAGATTCAAATTCACATTTATAAAATGTTCTCTCAAAACAGGAATAAATTTTGTTTATGTTACAAATATTTCAATTGTCTGAATTACCTTTTTTGCTGTGATACTTTCGAAAATGCCTCTCAACGTCTCGCTTGTTGTTACAGGCATAGTCACACTCAAAACAGTTAAAAAGTTTCTTACCAGAATGCCTCAATAAATGATACTGTAAGTTATATTTATCATTGCAACTGTAAGAACATTCCGGACACTGGAATAATTTGGTGTTGGTATGAGCCAACAAATGTTTCGTGAGATCTCTTTTAAAATTCGTCTCATACTCGCAGAGCGGACATTTTAATAGCTTTGTTGGTAAATGAGTCATAGAATGGGATTTTAAATTACCAGCTTGGTTCGTTTCAAAATCGCATAACGGGCACTTAAAAAATTTCTTTTCGGAGTGTATGCGCATATGTATATTCAACTGATTTTTCCTGTTAAATCCAATATCACATTCCGGACACTTGAATAATTTAGTACCGGAGTGATTGTACGAGTGTCTCTTTAAGTCGTATTTATTATTACATTCATAATTACACTGATCACATTTAAACAACTTTGTACTTGAATGAGTTAAGTAAGTGTCTCTTTAAATTGGCTTTTGAATTACATTCATAATTATTACATTCAGTGCATTTAAATAACATCTTACTTGAGTGAGAAAGCAAGTGTCTCCTAAAATTTCTTCTAATAGGAGTTTTATAATCACACTTCGAACACTCGTACTCATCAACATCTTCGTGTAGTACTTTATGAGCGTTAAAAATAGACTCATCGTGGCAGGCGTACTTACATACGCTACATTTGATGAAATCGTCTCTTGGAATTAATATATTATTGGCTTCTTTACGTAAAACAGGGCTCGTAGATGGACCTTCTTCTCCTTCCTCCAAATGATCGTAAGGGGGATCATGAAGGTCACTTTTAACTTCTTGTTCTGAATCAGACATCGCCTGAAAAAAAAAAAAATTATAGATTGTAGTTAAAAATAATATTGGAACAATACTAAAGTTTTATTTATTGAAAAAAAAAGAAAAAGATGTTTTTGCTACTGTAGAGTTAAATGATTTTGGCAAAATGAGGTAGAGTTCAATTAGGGTTAAAGTGGTTTTTAACTGCACAAATTCTGAGTAGAAACCGTCAATTTAGGTGGTAAACATTAGTTAACATTACATTTTAATATAAATATATTAGACAATACAATAATATACATAGTTTCTTTTTTAATGCATTGGAAATATTTTGTATCAATTAACAAAATAAATCACAAACTTATTATATATACTTTAAAGTTAAAAATCAATTAGCAATTAAATTTAATTACTTAATTGGATTAAAGAGTGGTTGGAGAACAGAAGCCAGTGTGTGTGCTACTGAATAAGTCATTATGGGAAACAGTGAAGAGTGGGGTCCCACAGGGTTCTGTGTTGGAACCCCTACTGTTCCTCATACATATATAAATGATTTAGACAAAGGTCTTAAATGTAAGGTTTCTAAGTTTGCAGATGATACCAAAGTGGTTACCTCAGTAAGGAATAATGATGGATGTATAAAGCTTCAAGGTGGTCTAGATAGATTCTTTGGATGGGCAGATAAGTGACAAATTAATTTTAATAGTTATTTTAATGCTATAAATTCTCACCTCTTCTTTTACATTTTCAATTAAATTATCTGTTAAAAATATTTTCTCGACTAAATCCTCTTCATCACCATCTCCAGCATCGCTTCTTTCTTCGGTTTCCTTCAATTCTACATCTGATGTCTTAATAACAGAATATATATATATATATATATATATATATATATATATATATATATATATATATATATATATATATATATATATATATATATATATATATATATATATATATATATATATATATATATATATATATATATATATATATATATATATATATATATATATATATATATATATATATAAAAAAAAAAAAAAAAAAAAAAAAAAAAAAAAAAAAAAAAAAACAGTTCAAAAAAAAAAAAAAAAAAAAAAAAAAAAAAAAAAAAAAGTGATATAGTTTTTTTTAATTTATAAATCATACTGTCAAAATATTTTAAGCTTTACTGTAAAAGATTACCAAATTGTAGCTAAATATATATATATATATATATATATATATATATATATATATATATATATATATATATATATATATATATATATATATATATATATATATATATATATATATATATATATATATATATATATATATATATATATCCTCCAGTGGTCAAACGCCGGAGGCTTACCGAATTCCACCAGAGTTGGAAAAACTCTATCTTGTCGATGAAGGCCATGTCCAGATACATGACGTTTGAAAGTGTGCAAGTCAAAGGAAGTTGGGAAAACAGATAAAGGGGGTGTGTTCCAGACTTTACTAGTAGAGTATATGTAAGATTGAGCATAGCGATTAAGTTTGGGGTCTGAGAGTTGGAAAGAGGAAGGATTAGACTGTGTAGAAAGGCATGTCGCACAAGCTCTTCTCAATGGAGGAGGTATGCGACTCGAAAGTTCAGAAGAACTATGTCCGTTGTAATAGCGATAGTATAGAGAGAGTGACATAACAATTTGACAGGCAGAAAGAGATTGGAGAGTTAGTAAGAACAGGAGAGTTGATTAGAAGAAAAGCCCTAGACTCCACCTTCTCCAGGAGAGCTGTATGAGTGGAACTACCCCAGATGTGTGAAGCATACTCCATACAGGGACGAACAACACCTCTATAGAGAGAAAGCAACTAGGGTGGTGTGAAGTAATTCTGATGGCGACTCAGAACACCCAATCTCATAGAAGCTTGTTTAGAAAGAGAAGTAATGTGATCTTTCCAAGAAAGATCACGAGAAAAGGATACGCCAAGAATATTAAGAACAGATGAAGGTTTGAGTTGTGCGTTTTCGAAGAAGATTTCATAGTTGTGTGAAAGATTGTGTTGAGTGGAGAGATGGAGGAAACGAGTTTTTGTGGCATTGAAAACTGCTCCAATTTGAATTACATGAAATATTAGAGGTTAGTTGTTTCAAGGCTACCCTTCTCCAGTCTATTAACTGCTGTTAAATATATATTATATATATATATATATATTATATTATATATATATATATATATATATATATATATATATATATATATATATATATATATATATATATATATATATATATATATATATATATATATATATATATATATATATATATATATATATATATATATATATATATATATATATATATATATATATATATATATATATATATATATATATATATATATATATATATATATTTTTTTTTTTTTTTTTACCTTCTCACCCCTGACCACCCCATGTTGAGGTGGCCACACTTCGCTAATGAAGCTTCCTGCCGCAGTCGGCCTCGTCCAGAGATCCTTCAAAGAAGTGATGCCCAGAAGATTCTGGGGCGAGAGTTGGAAGGACAGCGTAATAGAAAGTGTTTCACGGTCTCCGGGGCCATTCCGCATCTGGTACAAGGTGGGAGATGCTGCCTGGTTTATTTTGAATTTGTGTTTGTAATGTTGTAAGTTTGGGTGGTGCCCGCATCTCAATCTTGCTAATGAGATTTGTGAGTCTTGGGAGGTTGTTGAAGTCGGGGTTTATTTCGGGGGGGGAGGGGGTTGTTAAGGATGTTGTTTGGTGGTCTGTTGATCAAGTAGGAATGTGTTAGTTGAGTGTGTATATGTTTGGTTATTGTGGTGTTGGGGGGAGGAGGGGGATGTGATTTAGGATTTGTTTGTAAAGGTACCGGTGGACGATGGAGGTTGTTTTAGTCTTGTGTGGGGTAGGTTGGAGGAGAGTATTGTGACATGGGTGTGTGGGTAGACAGTGTTTTTGCGTAAAATTGGGTGCCTATCATTTCGAGGTGATTCCTTTTATAGGTAGTATTTTGGTTTCATTATGTAGGTGTTGTTGATTGTGGTGTGCAGCCGGTGATTGTGCGCGAGGGCTTTATTTTGCGTTATTTGGAGTGTCGTTAAGTTTTGATGGGAGAGCAATGGGTGCCAGATAGGGGAGGCATAGTTGATGGTGGGGCGTATAAATTGTTTGTAGATGGCAATTGAGGTTTGTATGTTTTTGTGTATGTCTGTATTGGCCACTGTTTTGAGGATGTTGAGTTTTCTGTTTGCGGCTGAGGTGGTATTTTGGATGTGCTTAGGTGAAAGTGAGGTGGGTGTCAAATGTGAGGCCGAGAATCTTTGGAGTTTTGTTGAGTGGTATGGGGGTGTTGTTTAGAAGGACTTGTGGGTGGGTGTTGGATACGTGTTTGTCTGTTGTTATGAGGGTTATGGAGGATTTGTTTGGGGATGCCGTCATCCTGTTTTCTACTAGCCAAGTTTGGATTAGTGTTAGTAGTCTTGTGTGATTGTTGTTGCGGTAACGAGTTTTGGTGGGTGGTGGCAATAGTTATGTCGTCGGCGTATGAAGTAATGTGGGTGTGAGTTGTTTGGGGTTGAGGGAGGTCTGCTGTGTATAGGTTAAATAGTGTGGGGGATAGTATGGCTCCTTGGGGAACTCCGTTCTTTATGTTTGATGGTCCGAGATTTTGGCCGTTTTGTTGTATTTGGGCGGTTCTTCCTGATAGGAAGTTGGATAGCCATTTCTTAGTATTTGTTGGGATGTTGGATTGGAGGATTTTATGGATAAGATTATGTCTCTGGACAGTATCGAAGGCTTTGCTTTTATGTCAATTGCTATTAGTATTGTTTTGTGATATGGATTTTGGTATAATCCGTTTATTATTGGTTGGATGATGTTGGTGAGTGCTGTGGTGGTGGAGTGGTTGGGTTTGAACCCGTGTTGGAAGTTTTGTTGTGGGATGAATTGGAGGATAGAATTTAGGATTAGTTTTTCAAGTAGTTTTGAGATGGTGGATAATAAGAGGGAGATTAGGGCGGTATGAGGAGGGGGTTTGATGGGTCTTTTCCAGGTTTTAGTTTAGGGATGATTAATGCTTTTTTCCATTGGGGAGGGATATAGTTGAGTTGGATGGATTTGTTGAAGATGGTGGTTAGGTATGTGGTTGTGTGGTTGGATAGGTGTTTTAGGTGAATATTTGATATGTTGTCTGGTCCTATTGCTGGAGAGTTTTTGATAGTTTTAATGGTGTTTTGTGTGTTTGTGGGTGTGATGACGTTTAAGTTGTTTTGGTTGTTGCGTAGTTTTTTTTCAGTTTTTTTATTATTTTCCTGTTTTAGGGGTGGGTGGGTAAGCTGCTTTGTTTAGCGAAATGTGTGGCCAGTAGGTTGATGTGTTGTTTGGGAGTTAATGGGGTTTGTGTTGTGGGATTGGTTGGAGTCGTTTGAGTGTGGGAGAGTGGGTTGTTTTTTGCGTTGTGGATTGTGTGGATTGTTTTCCAGACTCTTTTGCTGTTTGTGTTGTCCAAGTTTTTGATGAGGAAGTTTTGGTAGTTGTTGGTTGTGTGAGTTTTTATTAGGGTTGATATTTGATTGTTTAGGGTTTCTAATTGTGTTTTGGTGAGTTGTGTGGGGTTGTTTTGGCGTTTTAGTGCGTTCCTTTGTTTTATGAGAGAAGTGATTTCGGGGAGAGGTTTGGTACGTATTTTTAATGTGGCCTTTAGGGATGAAGATGTTGGCCCTTTCTGGATTGTGTGGGTGAGATGGTTAATTGCTGATTTGAGGGAGGATATGTTTGTAATTTCGTTTGTTGTGAGGTTTTCGTCTATGTAGTTGGAGAAACCGGTCCAGTCTGCTTTTTTGTAGTTGGTAAATGTAGTTTTAGATTTGTGAGTGGGTTTGTTTTTGATGTTGTATTTTATAATTATAGGTAGGTGGTCGGAGTTTAGATCGGTTTCTGTGGTCCATTGTAGAAAGGGGTGAATGTTTGAGGAGCAAAAAGTGATGTCTGGTGATGTGGGGGATGGTTGATTTGCGGGGGATTCTGGGTGGAGGTTTTTGTTGTTAAGGATGTTGAGATGTTCCAGGTGTTCGATGATGTGGGTTCCTCTTTGGTCGGAGGCTTGGTTTTTGTACCAGGACGGGTGGTGGGCATTGAAGTCTCCGCATAATAGGAGATTAGGAAGGTTTGTTATTGTAGAGAGGTTAGGTGAGTAGTTTGGTGGACAGTGTCTGGATGTATGGTGTGGTATGTATAGGTTTACTATGTTGTGCGTAGTTTTGTTTATTTCTATTGAGAAGGTTTGAATTTTAGATGTGTTGTCAGTTTGCGTGTTAGCATGTTGAGAGGATGTGTTGAAGTAATTTATAGAGTTGTGGATGAGGGTTAATAGTTTGTGATGGTTGGGTGTATGCTGGGAGTAGATGGAGTCATATTTGTAGAAAGTTGGGGGAAGTTGGTTTGTTGGAATGTGGGCTTCTTGTATTAGCGCAATGTGGATGTTGTGTTTGTGTAGGAATGTTTCTAGTTCTTTGTGTTTGGTTTAGGGAAGTGTTTTATTGGCATATATATATATATATATATATATATATATATATATATATATATATATATATATATATATATATATATATATATATATATATATATATATATATATATATATATAATATATATATATATATAATATATATAAGATTCGGAATTTTCAATATTGTTACAATAAACATTACTTTAGTTTTTGAAATCAGAAGTACTGGATATAACACAAAGAGGCCAATCCCATTCCATTTACTAGACATATTGCTAACAATTTACAACTTTGGACAACAAGACAAATTGAAAATTCTGATAACAAAAATTTGAAGGTCTAGGTTCCACAAGAGGAAAAAAAACAAAAAAAACAATTACATTCTGGGTTAAGGGTTAACGTTAGCAAGTTTTGCTTTAAAGTTAAAATGAACAAACTCAAGCTACAGTACCTGATCAGTTTCAGAATGTTCACCTCCAAATTCTTCTTCTTGTAAATCTGAACATTCAAAAGGTTCCTCTTTTATTTCCACATCAACATCTAACGGAAATACTATCTCAGGTTCACATTCAATAACTAAAGATTCCATTTTTATTTTTTATTTTTTTGTAAAGTTAAAAAAAAAATTTAAAATAATATAATATATAATTATATATATATATATATATATATATATATATATATATATATATATATATATATATATATATATATATATATATTATATATATATATATATATATATATATATATATATATATATATATATATATATATATATATATATATATATATATATATATATATATATATATATATATATATATATATATATATATATATATATATATATATCATAATTTAAGTTTGCTAAAACTCTTGCAGACTAAATACATTAACATCCAAGTTCGAATTCCCTGATAGCAAACTTTAAACTTGGATATATATATAATATATATATATATATATATATATATATATATATATATATATATATTATATATATATATATATATATATATATATATAATATATATATATATATATATATATATTATTAATGTGTGTGTATGTGGTGGGACAATTAATAAATTTTTTATGATAATGATTACAGTAAATTTGATGATAAGAATAAAATTGAAAAAATCTATTTTAAAAATTTCCATTACTTTAATAAATTCAACAATTTTATAATATGGAAGAATTAAATTGTCTTTCTTTATTCAAATGTGTAAATACATTTAATTTCAATATACTGGGCAAGTTTGAAGGAATGCACCAAACTCCAGGAGTGTATTCTACACATAAATGTATGACTAAAAAACCCAAAAGTTGTAATCCAATTTTCATTTGTTGTCGAATTACAGCATTCCAGAGCAGGGTAACTAAACTTACTTGAAAAGTACATTTATCTAACTTAAACATTTTCTGGCTGCCTGGAAATAGCATTTGTTACTCTCCTAAGTTCTTTTTTTTTCCTTTTATGTGAGCCGCAGCATTCAAAATTTGGTGAATTAGTGCACTTCAATTGTGCACTACCATTCTTTTGTATACCTCACTTTTCAACAAGTCCCATAAACAAAAATCTAATGATGTGAGTCTAAAGATCTTGGCAGTCAACTGATAAATCCACCTCGACCAATCCATCATTCTGGAAAAGTTGCATTTAAATAATGTGTGACCTAGCAAATGTGTAGAAGCTCCATCTTGCTAATAATATAAAGCAAGTATAAATGTTTAAAGGAATATTTTCTAACAGACCCTGTAATTAATTATGTTCTCCTGTTAGGTGATTTTCAATGAAGGAACCACTTAAATGATTCTATAATCCCACACTCCATGTTAACTGAAAAATGATGCTGAAAATTTGTTTTGACTATTTCGTGGGTATTTTCATCATAACATTGGTGAGAGTTGCAAGTATTTTTGTTGATGTTATGAGTGAATATTACTTCATCCGTAAAAAGTATATATTGAACCACATGACAATTAGTGATTATCCATTGACAAAATTGCATGTGTTTAGTATAGTCTCCTGGTTGTAGGTGTTGTATACATGTAGGTAGGTGGTAATGGATATATAAGCCCTGTTCGTGCAATTGTGCTGATTCATATCTGCTGATACTTTGAGGAAACGCTGTCAAGTTGGGGCAATTCTTCATGAGCTAGTCATGGGTTCTGTTCCACTAATCCAGAATGCCTTCTACTTCATTTACATCTTGTCTATGGGTTCATTGAGATGTGTGTGCATTAGCAAATCTACCAGTCTCACACAATGTATTGAAAGTTTTGATAAATAACTTTTTTGTCCGGAATTCTATGATGAGGACACCATTGAAGATACTCTTTAACCACAGCTGTAGCATTTTCATTGCAAACACCATAAATATAAACAAAATACACATTCTCATATTCCAGATTTGAATAGATCTGTAGCATTATCACTTTTATCATGGGTCAAACAAAATAATTCACAACTGAAAGGTGATTACTTAACAAATAATAATGAGTCTAAATGAATGGTTGCTTAAACTTAAACCTTATGCTGTAATTCAAAAACAAATAAAAATTAGATTACATCTTTTTGGTTATTCAGTCAAATATTTATGCATAGAGTATACTCTCACATCTTGGTAAATTCCTCTCAAGTTACTCTGTATAGTATAATACCTTCAGAACTCTAATTTTAAAAATTTTATATGAAAACATGGACAGACATGCAAAATTCTAGTACTTTAAGTTTAGATCTCTTAAATTGTGATGCAGAAACAATCTTTTCTCCAGTTTCTAGGATAATTTGATTTCATTTTAAAGTGTATATTTACCCCATACTACTAAAAAGCTTTTCACTCTCAATAGATGAGGGTTGAGCAGAAATATAAGCCAATATACGGTATGTAAATTAATTGGCAGAAAATTAACAATGACAATTAAGAAAATATTGCCATATATATATATATATATATATATATATATATATATATATATATATATATATATATATATATATATATATATATATATATATAATATATATATATTATATATATAGTATATATATATATATATATTATATATATATATATATATATATTATAATATATTAGGAACTCATGCCATTTAAGTTACCTGTTATTCATTGATTAATTTAGTATTATTTATAGGTTGGGATTATTATATTATGATGGGTTACCTTTTCTAAAATATTGTTAGATTAACAACTGTTGATACGTTAGGAGCCTTGCTTAGGTTACTACTGATAGGTTGTTTTATTTTACTGCATTATATAAGTATTATTTTTAATATCTTCATTATATTATGATGGCATCCGCATAACATCCTCACAAAAATCAACATCCGCGAATCCGCATCCGCATTTTTCGAAAATCAACATCCGCATCCGCATCCCACATCCGAAATTCAACATCCGCATCCGCATCCGCATCCGCATCCGCACTTCTCCAAATTTCGGCATCCGCATCCGCAAATTAGAAATATAACATCCGATCCATCACCAATATATATATATATATATATATATATATATATATATATATATATATATAATATATATATATATATATTATATATATATATATATATATATATATATGCGAAATTGTTAGATCAAGAGTGAGGGTGAAGAGAGAACTATCGGATTGGTTTAGCATAGGAGTGGGATTGAGACAAGGGTTTGTAATATCTCCATGTTATTTAATCTATTGATGAATGGTTTACTTAGAAAAATGGAGAGAGAAGGGAAGAGTATTACGTTGAGAAATATGGAGGGTGAATGTGAAGTGAATGTTTTACTTTTTGCAGATGATGCGGCATGTGTTGGTGGCAGAATCTGGAGAAAAGATAAGAATACATGTGAGAGAGTTTGAAGGGAAATGTGCAAACACGAGATTGAAATTCAATCCAGCGAAGAATATAGTTATGAGGATTGGAGGTGGGGATGAGGAAATGTGGAGGGAGGAATTGGTTTGTAGAAGTGTGAGAATGGAAACTTGAGGAGGTGAATGAATTCAAATATCTAGTAATGTTGGGTGGAAGGTAAGGGTGGGACGGAAAAAGGAATAAAGAACAGAGTGGTAGAAGGAATGAAAGTATTGGGGGGCCTAAGAAAAGTATGGAAGAAAGGAAAAATTTCGAAATAAATAAAGATAAGAATGTTTGAATGTATGTGTTCTTCTGTATGTATGGTGTGAAACATAGACGATAAGTGCTCGGTCGAGAAAAAGTTTCAATGTCTTTGAGATGAAAGATTTGAGAGCGAATACATAAATTGAGAAGGATTGATAGGATTAGAAATGAAAGAATAAGGGAGATGTGTAAATGGAAGAAAAGTGTAATTGATAGAGAGGAGGAGGATGTGCTAAAATGGTTTGGACATATGTGAAGAATGAAAGAGAACAGAATAACAGAATGGTTGGCAAGGTACGTAGATCCGATGTAGATAGGGGAGGGGAGGGGAAGGCCGAAGTGGAGATGGATGGATGGAGTGAGAGTGATTTTGATGGAAGGAATTTGAGTTTAGACGAGGGTAGAAGATTTGTGGAGACAGAGATGGAGGGAGGTTTGTGAAAGCGTTGAAAGGTAAGAATAGTTATGTTTGTAAGGGAATTGTGGCGGGCACCACCTCACGAAAATGGGAAAGGTGATAGTGAAATACTATATATATATATATATATATATATATATATATATATATATATATATATATATATATATATATATATATATATATATATATATATATATATATATATATATATATATATATATATATATATATAATTAACATCCGCATCCGCATCCGCATCCTCATCAAAATTAACATCCGCATCCGCATCCGCATCCGCATCAAAATTAACATCCGCATCCGCATCCGCATCCGAACTTTTCGAAAATTCAAGATCCGCATCCGCATCCGCACTTTCGAAAATTCAACATCCGCATCCGCATCCGCACTTTCGAAAATTCAAATCCGCATCCGCATCTGCATCCGCACTTCTCCAAAATTCAACATCCGCATCCGCATCCGCAAATTGGAAAATATGACATCCGATCCATCACTATATATATATATATATATATATATATATATATATATATATATATATATATATATATATATATATATATATATATATATATATATATATATATTATATATATATATATATATATATATTATATATATATATATTTTAATATTAAAAATAAAAAAAAAAATTTCTAAACCTGAGAGAAAAATAATAATAATAATAATAATATACTCATATTTGATAAGTAAAAGTTGCTCAAATTTTATACTCAAGATTTTCCCCAGTATTACTGACAACTTTTTTTCAGTTTTTCCAAAGGTTTTCACATAGAAAACTAACATTGTAAAAACTACCCTTGCCAACCCTGATAATATTAGGCCATTGAATTGGTACTGTGCTTAGGTTTGGGCTCTATATCTAAGAAAAAATATTAATATATTGGAGGCAGTAAGGAGTATATCAACTATAATAATTTTTGGCTATGGGAAGAAGAGTTACAAGGAGTTGCTAAAAAAAATGGGGTTTTCCATAAAAAGATTTAATTGAGGGAATTTGATTTAAGTTTTCAAAATGTTTTCTTTGACTGATGATACAGATACGAGTTCTTTTCATTATATCTCAATCAGGGGTCATAAAAAAAAGATAAAGAAGGCATATTATCTAGATGTGGAAAAGTATTTAATTTTTGGTATGGCTTATCATAAGATGTTATCAATAATAACTCTTACAAACTTTAAGAAAAAATTGGATGAAATCAGATAATCAATAACTGACTTTGAAGACTATGTATTTTAATAATTTTAACCAATCCTTTATAGTACTAGGGATATTGCATATTAACTTGACCGATTTATTTATAGTTTGGTTTAATAAACTGCATGTTGTAAAATTGAGGTTAACTTGATTGTTTGCATGGGATTAACCATTTAAAGCAAATGGCAACTTTTGCATTTTTGGACTAGGGCAGTCTTGATAGGTCCTTTGTGACTTCTACATATCTCAAATTTTTTAATGGTACATTCTTTTATACCCTGTAAAAAGTGATAGAACTTCCATTCTGAAACCTAATTATAAATCCTTCTCACAGAATACAGTAAGTTTCAAGTTGTCCTGTTCAATTATTGAGTGCTGAGCTATAGTTTTTAGGTTTGTATGATTAAAAAATTATATACATATATACCAGTACCATATATTTATTTACATTACTTTTCCATACTTATACATAAAAATTATAAAAGATTAAAAAGTATCCCCAATACAAAGATTAAAATACTATTTATAAAAAATTATCTACTATATATACATGACATTATTCTCTTTTTAACTCCCCCCCCCTCCCCCCACCATAATCATACTTCCCTATAATACAATTTAAATACATTTTAAGAAAATCCACAATAGGAAAATAACACTAACTAATTAGACAACCATTTTAAATTTAACTTCTTGACTTAAGGATTCTTCTAAGATGTTAAAGGTTTGCACAATTCTATATGAAAGAAAGCATTTTGTAGTTACTAAATTTATAAGTTAAAACTCCTGACCTCTCTCTGAAGTTCACAGCAGCCTGTAAACCACTTACAGTGAAAGGATTCACTTAGGAATGATGCTGCACTTACAGTTCAAGGTTATAGCTCTCAAGGGTCATATTATGTTCATGTCATGATCCACCGTTGTGTGGAGAATAAATTGTTTCTGTTAGACAATACTGAAGGGTATGGATTATGCCTCTCGTACAATTGGAACTATGAAAGAGAACAAGAACTACTTAATTTGAACAACTGAAACCTTAAATATTTATAAATTCGTTAATTTGTTTGTCTAATTTGACAGTTTCCGTAGACCTGTGTGGTTTTTTTATGCTCTTACCCTGGCCTATTGCTGATTATATTATGTAAAACCACCGAAGAGTTAATAAAGCTTTTATAATTTGAAAGTATGTAGTGTCTGACTTCCGAGAATTATATCCTTACACATTATAATTTATAATATAATATAATAATATTGGAAGTTTCCTTCCGATATTATTCAGAGAGAATGGCCAAAACACGGACAAAGCTCCTCTTTTAGTCTATGTATAATATAAACAAGGTTGCCAGACACGATATTTTACAGGGTTGGGGATTTTTTTAAATATTTTTATATATGAAATTATTTGAATTATGGCTCAAATAAAAAATTCATAATTTTATTTTTTTATTTTTTTAGTTATATGTATTTTTTGTATTAGTAAGCTTATTCGCCTAAATAATTATTAATAAGTAAATATAATAAATAAGTATATATAATTTGTCATTTAGCTTAATTAAATAGGTTATTTAAATTATAATTTTCTAAAAAGTACAAACAATTTAAATTCTTTTTTTATGAAAATGACAAAAATGCGACTGACAGAACCAGTTCATTATATTTAAATTTTAAAGAAAACAAGAAAGCAATAATAATATTAAATTATTATTTTGAAAAAAATATTTTATGGTTCTGTGCTTTTATTTAATTATTATTATTTTGATTATTTTTTAATAATTGATTTAATCGAACCAATTCATATAAATTTTATTTCTTTTCAAAGCTCTAATTAGCTGTCTCTATTTACTTATTTTCTAATTATAGAAATTAATGTTTCATTTATTTTTCAAAATTTAAGTGCTGAGAGTTCCATCGCTAAAAGTAAATATAATTTTTTTTTTTTTTAATATTCATCTTAATAATAATATAATAATAATAAATAAATATCAGCACAGAACCATAAAATATTTTTAGAAAATAATAATAATATTATAGTTTTTTTGCCTTTTAAAATTTAAATACAGTAGGTCCTATCAATCGCATTGTTGTCATTTTCATATAAAAAAAAATTAAAATAGCTTGTACTTTTTCAAAGAAAAATATAATTTAAATAACCTACTTAAGATAATTAACTAATTATACTTACTAATTAATAATTATTTAGGCGAATAAGCTTACTAATAAAAAATTTTTTTTTTTTTTTTAAAATCATGATTTTTTAAAAATTAAAAAATTTATATATATATATATATATATATATAATATATATATATATATATATATATATATATATATATATATATATATATATATATATATATATATATAAATAATATATATATATATATATATATATATATATATATATATATATATATATATATATATATATATATATATATATATATATATATATATATATATATATATATATATATATATATATATATATATATATATATATATATATATATATATATATATATATATATATATATATATATATATATATATATATATATATATATATATATATATATATATATATATATATATATATTTTTTTTTTTTTTTGAGAGCGGACCTCACCAAAAAGGGCATATACCGTCCTTCCATTCAGAGCGAATGAAAACAAACGTCCTCACACCTTGAGAGCTGGTGATGCTCTGAACAGTGACAAATTATAAATGTCAGTCACAACATCTCCATCATTTATTATTATTATTTTATTTATTGAGAAGATTCATTAATTTTGGTATGATAGTCATTTTAAAGTTAAGAGAATATAAAAAAAGATTTTTCTACATATGAAAAAGAATCAATTTTGTAGTTTATTTAATTACATGTTTAGAACAACTTGAAGAATATCACATATTGATTTAAATATCGTATTTATTTGTACAGATTCTCAATAAAGATACGAGTCCTGACAGAAAAAGTGACCGACTCAAAGTGAAAAATTCTACAAGAATCGAACCCCAGACCTCAAGGAAACAAACAGATAATTGAAAAACAGAATTTTAAAACTCTTTGTTTTAAAAGTTGTAATATTAACTTGAAATGTCAAGTCGAGTTAAAAGCTCAATTGAAGTACCTTTGCAAAAAAAAAAAAAAAAAAATAAATAAATAAAAATAAAAAAAAATAAAAAAAAAGTTGAAATATGCATCATCAATTAGGATTGTACTTCTGAATCAGAATTAAAATTTCATCTTTCGAAACACTCAAATATCAAGTAATTATAAATGTTCTGAGCGCAGAAGAGGGTTCAATAGTATTGACCGCTTTAAAATCACATGCGAAATTTATAAATTATTTAAGTGTTCTGTATGTGTAGCTATGAATGTGATCGAAAACGTAACTTGAAATCACACATGTAAGATTTACATTATTTAAAGTATTCCGAGTGCTCTTATAAATGTAATTGTAAGGACCATTATAAAAATACACATGTTATTATCAAGCAACTCTTTAATGATATTAAACAAAAAATTGAAAAAAAAAATATATGAAACTATTGAAAAAAGAGAGAGAAATTCTTTGCCGTAATGGCTAACAACTGTTTATACCATTTTGATCCCGAGATCATATAAAATGTCATCAAAATATAGACTAGACCAATAACATGTCTTCTTTTTATGTGCAAAATTTTAACAACTAATTTCAAATTAAATTTATGATCACGCTGAAACTGACAATATAATATATGAAGAGCAAAAGGGTTCCATTAGAAAAGCTATAAAGAGCCAAATTAAGATCATTTGTTAATAAAAGTGATATTCGAAAATAGAAGAAAGAATAAATCACCATAGTTTGGTCGGATTACGAAAAAGATTATGAGAGTGAACTCCAGAACTGGAATATAAGTTGAAAATACATAGATAAATAACCATTGAACGTTATATAAGTAAAGAAAGGAAAAATCAGCTTTACTTAAATTATGAGAACGGAAGAATAAAAATAGAGAGACATCTTTCAAGGGGATTCTGTCACCATTGTTCGTAAATGACATTAACTCGTAAAAGAGGAGGAAGAAATATAATAATGAGAAAACGAATGACTATTTGAAAGAAAGCAATATAGAGCAATATAGCGGAATCAGAGAAAGAAGGAATGGAGAATCATTAGAGAAAGAAATATATCAAAGAGATTGAAAGAACATTACGAACATTGAAAAACCCCTTCAAGTTTTTTTAAATTATCAAGAAGGTCTTGATACCTCATGATGAAAGAACTATTTTAGCAGCCCAAGATGAAACAAAGATTACCACTAGTCTTACGAGTGCGTACAAAGGACTCGATGAAAGTATTTATAAAATAAAACATTAATTTCCTCGAGGATAGGGCAATCCCAAATAGAGGGTACACATGAAGTGTCTTACGAAAATGGATTGACGATTATGGAAGAAATTAGAATTAAAAGAATATTCCAAGGAGATTAGATATATCTATTACTGTTCATCCATGCACATACCCCCAACCTCCTCAAAAACCTGTTATACAGCCTCATCATTGGATATAAAATAGATATAAGTATAGAAAACCAAAAACTTACCTTCTTTTTAAATTATCTAAACGTAACTAAATCTAAACGTAACTAAAATCTAAAAATCTAACTAAATCTAACTAAAAAAAAAAATCTAACAATCTAAAATCTAAAATCTAACTAAAAATCTAACTAAAAACTAAATCTAAATGTTTATCTAAACGTAACTAAATAAACCGGGAAGAAACCAAAAGGAAAGTAAAGTTTTATGGATGATATTGGAATATAATCAGATTTGACAAGTGCGCCTTTGTGCTTCTGAAAGAAGGAAGAAAAGTGTAGAATATATTGTAACTTAGTGAAAAGGAAATTAGAGAATTCCTCTCCATTGCCTACATATAAATATCTTGTCATAGAAGAATTGGATAAAGTAGAGAATTACATCATGTAATATAGAGTAAGGAAAATATGTTTACATTCTAGAATTAAAGTAATTTGAAACATTACAAGGAAGAAGTCTTAGACAAAGCTTTCATTTAAACTTGAGTAAAATGAAAAATGGATTTTGTTATGAACACAGTTTCTGTATGTAACAGACTTTATATTTTTATAAAAACCTTTTCATTTATAGTAGCATCTTTATTACAATAAATATTAAATTTAATAAAATAAAACTTTTAATACTCTTTAAAAAAAATCCTTTAGGCCAAACTAAATAGAATTCGCTGCTGCTGTTATGGGCCAAAATAAATGGGCGAGGGCCGGTGGAAAGCATTTTTTAAAAAATGAAAATTTTTATTTTTGAAATTTCGAGAATAATTTTATTTCTTTAAACCTTGAAGAATAGTTAACTACGTAAACTAGAGTAGTTTAAATACCCAATCCCATCTTTTTAGTCATAAAAAGTTAAATCAAATTGGGTATAATGAAATATTCATTTTGTGTTGTGGAATAATTTATGTCGACTCTGTTTGTGCCAGCTGATATTCTTTCAGAACGCAGCGTTTGCCAAGGTCGTTTTTCCAACAAGGTCATCTTAAATTGGCGATCTTGTTCATAATTTCGATTTTCTAAACCTTCCTGAAATGTAACATCATGAAATTTAATACAGAATAAATAGTATACAGTTGTAAATTAAAATTATAAAGTTGGTACGAACTAAAATAGTGGCAGAATCTATATAAGTTAATTGATTTCTTGCTGGAGTCAAGTCCAGAGTTGAAACTTTTTTTTCATATAATAAATATTTAAAAGATTGAATTTTAAATTTAAAAAAAAAAAAAAATCTTTTAGGATAATTATTCATTCCTTTTTATTTTTCCTCCAAGAATTTTTTCAGTTTGACGTTTTCAATATATTAAAAATAAAATTACACAATATAGATATATCAGTGGTTGGTATGCCTGGCATGACAAAGAATAATTTCCTAATTGTGAAGAATTTTATCAATATGGGTAAAATAAAATAAAAAAATTCGAAATTATAGAAAAATATACAAAAAATACATAACTACTTTTTTACTAATTAAACTCATGCCAAAATATAATTAAATAATAATTAAAATAATAATGTACCTATAAAGAACTAGACTGATAATAATAATAATAATAATAATAATAATAAAAAGGCAAGCACATGTATAATGACGTTAATTTCGTTTCAGATTTAAATAAATAACGACTTTATAAACACTGGCAGAACCCACACTAAACCCACTATGAGGTTTATAATATTTCTTACATTTTGCGTATACAGTAGAATGTATATATCAGTTGTACTTATTACTTCATCATGGAAAGTCATTTACACACTTAGAATCTTCCACTCCGTTGAGATGACTTATTTCACTTAATAAATATTCTAAAACAGGGATATCAATACTTCTTTTCCACATTTTATTATTATTATTTATCAACAAGACAATTTATTTCGATCATCTTATATTTTCTTACTCGTCGAGTACTGTGCTCAAGACTAAACACGAGAGAGAGAGAGAGAGAGAGAGAGAGAGAGAGAGAGAGAGAGAGAGAGAGAGAGAGAGAGAGAGAGAGAGAGAGAGAGAGAGAGAGAGAGAGAGAGAGAGATACAGATACAGATACATAGACAGATACAGAGACAGATACAGAGACAGATACAGAGACAGAGAGACAGAGAGACAGAGAGAGAGAGAGAGAGAGAGAGAGAGAGAGAGAGAGAGAGAGAGAGAGAGAGAGAGAGAGAGAGAGAGAGAGAGACAGAGAGAGAGAGAGAGAGAGAGAGACAGATACAGACACAGAGACAGAGAGAGAGAGAGAGATAGAAGAGAGATAGATAGAGAGAGAGAGAGAGAGAGAGAGAGAGAAAATTTATTGAGATTACTTAAGAAATAGGAAATATTAAACCTGTACACATAATAACTTGAGCGATAAGTTTGTTAATCTTTTAATAAATCGGGTAGCCAAACCCAATGAAAATTATGAATTGAAGTAACTCTAAACATACAGTATCTGGAGATTCATTTGAAGTAAGATCTTAAATCTTAAAATACCTGATTTTGGAATACTGAATTCCAGTTTCAGTCTCTTTTACAAATGAACATTCAAAAATTTCTTCATTTCGCCTTCATAATCATTCACTTTCCATTCCTTTTCCACATACTTCATCTTCAACCTACAAAAAGTAAGATAATTTTTATATAAATATGGCAAAATAAAAAGGTGAATAAATAACTTAAAAATGTCATTTTAAAAATAAAATTTATATTATCAAAATATCAAGATATAATTATCAAAATGTGATTTAGCTACCATGATAAGAAGATTACCAATAATGTTACTGTAATGAACTCCAACTACAATAAAATGTGGAATATAAACCTAATTTTTATTAGTAGAAATGAAAAGTACTACAATAGAGATAAAATTAGTTTAATAATATAACAGGACTAATCTTACTTCAATTTGAAAACCACTTTTTTACTTGTAATTCCCATGGTAAAAAGATCTACATACTCTACAATCCCAAAAAGAGCAAGTCCGACTTCAATCTAGCTATTGTCTCGAAGATGTACTTCAATTGTCTTAAAAATGTACTTCAATTGTCTTGAAAATATACTTCAAGAAAATATAAAACAGAAACTTCTTGGAAGACGGAACAACAAACAATTAACTGACCGGCATAAATATTCAGATAAAAAAATAAAAAAATATAAATTAACAATTTGATATTTATTCAATATTAAAAATTTATTAAAAGCATCCGAGTTATGTATCCTATAAACTTACTGCAATATTATTATATATATATATATATATATATATATATATATATATATATATATATATATATATATATATATATATATATATATATATATATATATATATATATATATATATATATATATATATATATATATATATATATATATATAATATATATATATAATGCTAATAAGTAATGTTAAAAAATTATAGGTGGCTTGTGGCAACTATGGAATTCGTGAGGCCCGCGGGAGAGTCACTGAATTGCCATTATATATATATATATATATATATATATATATATATATATATATATATATATATATATATATATATATATATATATATATATATATATATATATATATATATATATATATATATATATATATATATATATATATATATATATATATATATATATATATATATATATATATATATATATATATATATATATTATAATTATATTATATTTTTAATTTATTTTAGATATTTATATATTAGATATTAGATATTTCATATAAGAACTTAAATATAATGAAAAATAAATAACCACATTACCCTTTTCTTATAGCATTTTCCATTATTTCATATACGCCGTAAGTAAATTGACGGCCGTCAAAATTATCCATATTTTACTTGCCCTTTACGCCCAACAAAGTAAAAAAACAGAGTCTGTTCCACTTATTAAATTGTTGCCTGTTCAATTCGACGCGTTCGTGTTCTATTGTATCTTGCATTTCAAGCGTTGCATGATTTAAACCGATAAATGGATGAGAATGGATCTAGTCATGAAACCAAAATAAGCAAGAACTAAATTCATTCCCACGCATTAAAGGTCTATTCTTACGAAAAAAAATTATTAGACTTCTTGAAGTAAATTAGAACTCCTGTGCATTCCAATCAAAGTATATATATATATATATATATATATATATATATATATATATATATATATATATATATATATATTATATATATATATATATATATATATATAATATATATATATATATATATATATATATATATATATATATATATATATATATATATATATATATATATATATATATATATATATATATATATATATATATATATATATATATATATATATATATATATATATATATATATATATATATATATATATATATATATATATATATATATAAAATATAAAATGTGAAAATTAAAAGCATGAGTGCCTGTGAACATATCCGCTTCCAGGTATATTAACTTAATTAATGAGGTTTACATTAAATATTTGATAATTGGAGTGCAGTGAAAAGCCAGTCTGTAGACCTTGATGAAGGTGACGCCAAAAAATAAATTGCCTATTTTCACCAAAATGTCTCCCTGGAGGGACGGTCCAAAGTGTTAATTCATTTTTTTAAAAACTCATTTATACTGCCGGATTTTAAAAATATATTTCGAGTGACCAAACTACAGTCATTTGTAGTTTTAACATTTTCATCCCATAACTTTTTCACTAAATTCAGAAGCATAATGAAGAATTCGTAAGATCACTAGCTGAAGGGAACTGTATCGACATTTTTTTTTATCACTAACCAAAGTTTTATTCCACACTAGTGCTGTGTATGTAGAAGGAACGTTCATAGTTTTGCTCAAAAGTCGAAGGATATCGCTTTCGAAATCTGGATTGTGCTCAGGCTTTAACAGGGGATTTTTCGAAGAAGAAAGAAAAAAAAAAAAAAAAAAAAAAAAAAAAAAGAGAAATATTTACATTTTCGAAATGTTTCTTCACATGTAAGCCCTGCATGGAGGACAAAATTACTTCCATAACTTTTTAATTTTTTTTTTATGTATCAATTTAAATAACTAGAAAAGATTAAAAATTAAATTCTTTCACAAAATATGGATGCGGAACCACATTTGAGTACGACCTTCTAAATGATTAATTTATCTAAGGATTAGATAAACTAGATAAATAATGTAGATTAGATCTATAATATAGACCTACTTTTGACGTCTTAAAACATATAAACACCAAAAATATCTAAAATGTTTCTTATGTAACTTCTAATTATGAAACATTTTTGCATACTTCTAGCGTGTGGCTTATAAGACATATTAAACTCTTCGCATGATTTAAACTCGCCGTACATTATCAACCGCTTTTGTATGAAACTCCGCCTATTTTTATTTGTATTATCTGAATTTGAAAATAAAAACAGGGTTTTGAAATTCGAGTAACAAAACTTTGTTCAAAAAAAAATTTTTTTTTTTTAAAAATATTAATTATAATGTTCAATTTAGTTTACCTCTATATAAATACTTATAAAAATCCATTCTTTTTCTATTTCTGAAACTCCGCACTCGTTATATACAACAAAAGTCGCTAATGCACTGTAGGTCTTCGTATCTGATAATCGGACACTGCTTTATAGAACCTCTCTCACACGCACAACTCCTCCATTGAGTAGGGTCCGTGCGACATGTCCTCCAACACACTCTCATTCTTTCACTGTCCAACTATCTGACCCTAGACATAAACGCTATGCTCAATCTTTCATGTAATATACTGGTAAAGTCCGGAACAAACACCCTTCACCTATTTTCCCCAACTTCCATTTGACTTGGACACCCTCAGACGCCATGTATCGGAGCATATCGGACCTTTAATTCGACATTGATTTGATTTATTCCCAAATATGGTGTAAATTAATAGGCCTCTGTCCTTTACTCAATATATATATATATATATATATATATATATATATATATATATATATATATATATATATATATATATATATATATATATATATATATATATATATATATATATATATATATATATATATATATATATATATATATATATATATAATTCCCATTAAAAATAATTATGAAATTTGTTAAATTAAATTAAATTTTAACTTATAATAAAATAATAAAAATGTTGGATTTAGCATGCATTTTTAAAAAACATTTTAATGCTAAGCTAATTTAATTTAAATCTAGCATTTTTTTTTTATCTTTTTATTTTTTTTTTTACCATTTTGGTTTATTTTCCCCCATTCATGTTAAAAAATTTATGGTTTATTTTGGTTTTATTTTAATTATAAATTTAGCATTAAAATGCATAAAAATATGCTAAACTCAGCATTTTTTAAAAAAAAATAAAATATTATATATATATATATATATATATATATATATATATATATATATAATATATATATATATATATATATATATATATATATATATATATATATATATATATATATATATATATATATATATATATATATATTAAATCCAATTTTAACAAGGAAGTTATTAGCATTACGAAATTGAAAAGGGCCTAAATATCTCCGCGAACAATATAATACATAGGAAAGGTCAGGCTTATCGTAGGAACACAAGCGCGCCCTGGTTACTAACAGTAGTATAGTAACTGAGAAACTAGTTATTGTATGTTAAGTAAAATATACAAATCTGTGTAACGATTTCAGTAATTGGTAAACAATCATAGTTATATATATATATATATATATATATATATATATATATATATATATATATATATATATATATATATATATATATATATATATATATATATATATATATATATATATATATATATATATATATATTAAATAAAAAAAAAGAAAAAAAAAAAAAAAATAAAAAAAAAAAAAAAAAAAAAAAAAAAAAAAAAAACCGATAATTTTATCAATTTAATATAATTTTCAAAAAATTTTTTTTATAGTAATCCCTTAACAAAAAAAATAAAAAATAAAGGTTTTAAAAAAATCTAAAAACATTGTGTATAAAAAATATTTTCACATTCGATACAAAAAATTAAAAACACTAGCGCCGAAAAAAACACTTAAAACAAAAACGACTTTTTGTACTTAAAAAAGAATAAAAGATTTTAGTAATATCACTTAATAAAATTGTTTAAATAATTCATTTGATATAATAAAGAAAATAAAAATGAATTTCCAACAATTAACGCACCTTAACTCAAAGAAAGAAACTATACATCGCGATTCACAATTTTTATTTTATCGCTGTACGATAACTTCAACTTTTTTCACTGCCTCGTGAGCAACCAACCGCGAACAGCTATTAACCCGACAACAAACAAAGTATAGAATCATTTTTTTTATTTTTAAATATTGTTTAAAAATACTATTTGGTAACTTTTTCCCTTTCGGAGCACATATACATACATGAGTGTATATTTTAAACGCATGCACGCGCACATATACAAATACCAAAGGAGCTGTTTCAATATTTATTACTTTGTTCAGAATTTTGTGCGTAAAAGAGGGGTGGGGGAGTATATATATATATATATATATATATATATATATATATATATATATATATATATATATATATATATATATTATTATTATTATTATTATTATTATTATTATTTTTTTTTTATACAATACACCATATCCCGCATGATGCAGGGTGGAGTCAATTGCAGAAATTTGACATTCCTGCAATCGTACAAGGGAATAAAACGTGGTTGAAAGGGTTCCCAGTCCTTAAAACCATGCAAAGAGCTAATCTTCATCTGACACGACTGCGAGGAAATCATCATTCATTATTGACCAAAGGTTACTTCTAACTTAATTCTTTTTTTTTTTTAAATATTTATTTTCCATTAATTTTCGAGAGTACTTTGCACCGAAATATATGTTGCTTCACAATTTCTTTTTTTTTTTTTTTTTTTTGTATTTCTTTTAATTTACTATTTAAAAAAATACTGAAATATTATAACGAAAAATTAAATTTTTCTTTTGCCTTTGGTCAATATCATTCTTCTCGCAAAACTCCACAAACTCTGCAACTTCAGGGAGAAGATCTTGAAACTTCAGATCCAATAGCCTTCTCTTTTCTTCTCTTCTCTTTTCTTCCCTTCTCTTCTGCTCTCCTTTCTTCTCTTCTCTTCTCTTTTCTTCTCTTCTCCTTCTCTCTTCTCTTCTCTTCTCTTCTGACTTCCTTGTGATGTTCCTAATTTTTTTTTTTCTTCATATATATTATATATATATATATATATATATATATATATATATATATATATATATATATATATATATATATATATATATATATATATATATATATATATATATATATATATATATATATATATATATATATATATATATATATATATATATATATATATTCAAGAAAATATTTAAAATTTTATTGAATTTAACATTTGGAATTAAAATAAGTTGATTCAAAATTAATATTTAAACTATCAAGAGGAGCAACAAAATTTTCGAAAGAGGTCTTTTAGTAATTTTAAATCAAAATCATTTGTGGAGCAACAAAATTTTCGAAAGAGGTCTTTTAAGTAATTTTAAATCAAATCAGCCGTAAAGCAATAAAATTTTTAATTGAAACTTTTAGATAACTTCTGGTTGAAAAGGATTGGGATTTCGAAGCAGTCAGGACAAATGAGGAATAATTCTTCGCCTGGTTCTAGAGGCTGGGAACCTTTTAAACCAGTTTTTTTTTCCTTCCCAAGTACGGCTGCAGGAAAATGAAGTTTCTGCAGCCGACACCACCCTGCATCTTGCGGGATATAGTGTAGAGCATAATATATATATATATATATAGGACCTAGTGTCTTATACGGTAACTAAAAATAAAACTAGTCTGAAAAGTTTGCAACCCTTTTTGTATTATCATAGGAAATAATAAAAAAATTATTTAAAAAAAAATAAAATAAAAAAAGAACACATTTTTTTAGATTTTTTCACTGTCATATATATATATATATATATATATATATATATATATATATATATATATATATATATATATATATATATATATATATATATATATATATATATATATATATATATATATATATATATATTATATATATATATATATATATATATATATATATATATATATATATATATATATATATATATATATATATATATATATATATATATATATATATATATATATATATATTGGCTCGGAATTCCTTACAGAATTCGCACACACCTATAAATAGTAGATCAAAATTAAATTGTGAAAGAATGTAAAACAAAATAAAGGTACCAATCCTAACCTAACCTAACCTAACCTAACCTACCTAACCTACCTAACCTACCTAACCTATCCTAACCTAACCTAACCTAACCTAACCTAACCTAACCTAGCCTTACCTAACCTAACCTAACCTATCCTAACCTAATCAACCTACCTAAAATTTAGGAATTTTTTCAAACTTCTGAAAAAATTTCACTGCATCAATTTCATTTACTATTTGTTTATCTAACCAACTCAAATTATACTCAATATTCATTTTTATTTCTTTAATTATTATTCTATATCCTTCCTCAATAAATTTTACAAAAAGAATAAAGTAAATAAAAAATGCTTCAAAATCGAAATCATATGAAGCACAAAAAGTTAAAAAAATAAGTCTTTTTTTAAAATATTTAAACAATGTTTAAAAAAATATATAAGGAATACCAACACTTCATATACTATTTTTTCTTCGTTCCCGTATATTCCTTAAGGCCCTATATATATATATATATATATATATATATATATATATATATATATATATATATATATATATATATATATATATATATATATATATATATATATATATATATATATATATATATATATATATATATATATATATATATATATATATATATATATCAGACTGTACATTAGCATCCATCCATAACACAAAAACTACTAACCTTACATTAAAAAGGATTATAGTTTTGAAATCCTTGGGTAATTTGCAGGAAGAAAAAAATATTTAAAAAAGTTATAAAAAAAATATATTTATATTTACAAAAATGCACGACAACTTGAAAAATGAAAATGTTGCAACTGAAAAATTTGATGGCAGTGCGTGCTTTGAAATGATTCGGTGAGGTTTTCGTTAAATGTACCACTTAAATATTTAAAAAAGAGAACATTTGTCTACGAGGGGCTCTGCCCCCCGTACCCCCCGACCCGTGAGTGATGATGATATTGTCGACTACTTTTCCTGTAGACGATTTAGGGTATTTCCTATGTTTTCCAATTTCTAAATAAAAATTTAAAAAATGACATTGCCAGACGAAAGATTCTTGCGCGGCTTGTAAAAAAGTAAAATTTACTTATGTAAAAAAAATTATTATTAGAATTTATTTTTTATTTCCTAATTTTTCTTACCTAAAATTCGACAAGGATTTCAAAAATATAATCCTTTTTAACGTAGGATTAGTAGTTTTTGAGTTATGGATGGATGCTAATATACAGTCTGGCCATATATATATATATATATATATATATATATATATATATATATATATATATATATATATATATATATATATATATATATATATATATATATATATATATATATATATATATATATATATATATATATATATATATATATATATATATATATATATATATATTTCAAAAACAGCAAATCTAAGCAATAGCCATTTCTTTGTTTTACTGGTTTTGAAAGATCCTATCCCCTCTGTTATTTAATCTGTGCACAGCAGACCTGCCCACTCCACAAACTCCAGAAATAAAACTAATAATATATGCAGAGGACATATCCATTACGATACAAAACCCTTCCATACTCACAGCCATGAACCACACTCACTAAATCATATATTCTGTTGGATTCATTGGATTTTAGCCATGATTCCAATTGTTTGATATATATCCAACAACTGGAATCATGGCTAAAATCCAACAGAATGACAGCTTCCCCTGAAAAATTCTCAGTCAGTCTAATCACCATAGATAGACATCAATCCTCCATCCACTCCCATGTAAAACTAATAATAAACTTATTCCCCTCAACAAATCTCCCAAGATCCTTGGCCTCACATATGACACACACTTTACCTTCTCAAAACACATTCTAAACATAACCAACACCAGCAAATAGGAAACTAAACATCATACGAACATTGTCACAAAACAACTTCAGTAATGAACTAACCATCCTCACCATAGCTTACAAATAGTTCATCAGACCGACATTTAATTACGGATCCCCAGCCTGATACCCTGCCACCTCACCTTCAAACATAGAGAAATTACAAAAAAAAAAAAAAATAAATAAAATAAAATCAAAATGACGCCCTTAGAATAATCACAGGCTACGCTAAATCCACTCCAATTCAACACTTACATTAAGAAACAAAAATCCTCCCGATTCGTGCTCACCTAGACATGATAAGCACCCAATTCTACTCCAACATTCTAGACATATCACACCCATGTCACTATAATCTACAAGACCATGCAAGACACAGCCTAAAATCGCTCCCATCATCTCCTGCCCAATACTACAGTAACATTCAGAACCATTCCACCTCTCGCACCTACAACATATCACTAAACAAACACATACACACTTTCATAATACAAAATTATCTCAACCAAATCACCTTAACGCTCAACTTCCCGACATTTCAAATGCACATAGCACCTTACTACGCAAAATCCAAATACAAAACCAACTATCCTCAATATGCCAGGAATGTGTGCAAGAACCGGAGACAACAGATCACATCCTTTTGAGATGCCCCTCCCTTACACAACTCAGAACCCTCTATCACTTCTCCTCTCTGAGAGACCTTTGGGAACGGGCGGCTGACGTTGCCGGATTTGCCGAAAGCAGTGTGGCCCTTCTCATGAGGAAGGTTCAGGTGGGGGGGGGAAAAAAAATTGTGTGTATATATATATATATATATATATATATATATATATATATATATATATATATATATATATATATATATATATATATATATATATATATATATATATATATATATATATATATATATATATATATATTGTTTCCTCCGATTTATTTAACTTAAAAATTAGTCAATCTTCATAAATTTAATTTTTACGGAGGTGAAATTATTACTTGCCACTTACAAAATTTACCTCATTTGCGAATTTAAGGTGAATTTTGCTTCAAACTCATAGGAATAAAACAACTTTTGCTCAGCGCACGCGCGCATAATATACGGTATATATATATATATATATATATATATATATATATATATATATATATATATATATATATATATATATATATATATATATATATATATATATATATATATATAGAGAGAGAGAGAGAGAGAGAGAGAGAGAGAGAGAGTGAGTGTGGGGGGAGGGGGGGTAGTAAGGCGTATGCGCACGAACCCTTCTCGATGACCGAGGTATGTGAAAGCAAGGGATAGTTCAGAAAGGCAGTGTTCATTGTAATAGCGATAGTATATAAGTAGTGACGCAACAATTCAACTGGTAGAGTTAGTGCCGTTAATTCGTGCAATGCCTAACTTTATAGATTGACTAAATCAATGCATGACGAGAGACGCCGCAAAAGCAATAGTAATTACTATTTATATTTTCATTTTTAAAAACTGAATCTTCCGTTTTTACTTTTTTCGTTGACGACGCTTCTATTTGTTTCCGAAATTAAGTAATTGAGAAGCACAAAACTTTATATTGCTAAAAAAGATCCATTCGCAAATTTTCATAAAATATTTTTAAATGACAATTGAATTTAATTCAAAATTCCTTCCTTACAATCTCATTTTTCTTTCAATTTCCATTTTAAGAGCAAATAAGCAGTTTAGAGGCATTCGCTCCACCAGGATATTTGTCGACTTCAACCACTTATCTAGATATTTTACTTCAAAATCTAATGATTTAATATTCTGACTCTCTCTCTTCGCACATTACAAAGAAAAAATATCTGTAAAACCGAAAAAAGGGAGAAATAGGATGCATTTCCGTAGGTCATATCGGTACTAGGCATCAATGATGCCAAAAACCTTCCACACCAAAATTAATTTTATAAAGAATAAACAACAGAAAAACATTTTCAGTCACAATATCTAATATTTAAAACCTCCTCCCCCATCAGTAGTGATGACCAATTCAGTTTTACAAATACTGTTCAAAGTTTTCAATGAATGACATAATTAAATGTTAATAAAACATTTTATCTTGTTCGATAAACACATTTTCATGTTATTAGAAACTGATAAAATTTGTTCATTCAACCATCGTATAAAACTACTGTAGAAGTAAGACTCGAAAGGTTATCCCAGTAATTTACGGTACTGTTGCGAACATCACAAGGCAACATCTATTTTCCTTTAAAATAAGCGAATTACAATAGTAATCGAACCCATAACCACTCGCTTGCGTGTTAATTTCAATGCAACATCTATTTTCCTTGGATAATAAACTGAGTACAACAAAAATCGAACCCATAACCACTCGCTTGCGAGTTAAATTTCAAAAGGGCTCTCCCTCTCTCACCCAATATAATAAATAAAAATGGCTGTCTTTTACATTTTTATTATTACAATATGGCAGAAAAGTTGTATAAAATTTTTTTTTTTTTAAAGATTTTCAAACAAAATTAAAAATGAACCTGAAAATTTGTTTGTTTTCTTGCCAAAATAATAAAAAAAAAATATTTCATATATATATATATATATATATATATATATATATATATATATATATATATATATATATATATATATATATATATATATATATATATAAAAGAAATTCCAATGATATAATTGACAAAAGTGGAATAAATATATTTATATATTTATATTTTATTAACATTATTTTTTTTTTATTTTTATTTTAATTTTTATGCAACAATTCAATTTAAATGTTGACAAAAAACACGCAAAAGTCGTCGTCTTAAGCCCAATAATAATAATAATAATAATAAAACTAAAAATAATAATACTATTTAATTAAATCAAGTGGTGACCCACCCACCCCGACCTATGTCCCGCCATTGAAAAGAAAAAGGATTTCCCCATTTCTACCCCCCACCCTCCCCCATAAATGGGAAGATGACGCCAGAGTTCGACAAAAAAAAACAAAAAAAAAAAAAAAAAAAAAAAAAAAAAAAAAAAAAAAGAAATAGAAGGACCTCCTTTTCTGCCTTCTTCTGTAGTCGTTGCACGAAGAACCTTTAGAATGAAACTCAGGTTTTTCCCATATCAATCAAGGCGCCTCCCCCTTTATTAGGGAGTAATAATAATGATAATGATAATAATAATAATAATAATAATAATAATAATAATAACCGGGCCAATTCCGACCCGTTTCTTTTGCTATGTTCTCGTCAGTATCATTATTTTCCTAATACAAATTTTTTTTTTTTTTACTAAATTCCTCATTATTGCGCTATCGTCTTCAATTGCGAATTGGTCAAATGGAGAGTTGTGATGTGGGTTCGAATCCCTTCCAATTGCTGATGACGTCGACGAGGATGATGAAGAAGAGGAACCATTACTAGCGGACGATGTCTTCTTGGGACTCGAAGAAGTCGATGGGGAGACTGGTGTCGCCGAAGTGGTTTTTGTGGGAGCAATCGCACTGGCAGCGATATTAGCGCTCGAAGCTTGGGATGGTGTCCCGTTATTCAAGCTAAGTTTTTGTTGGTCTTTATAAAACTTTTCAACGATCTTGCGGACGTGAGCCACAGCCTTCGCGTTGCTCTCTTTCGCTTCTTTGTACTCGGTTACATTATCTAATAAATAGGGAGGGGATATGATCACTTGGTTCATTATAAGAATGCTTGATCCCAACCACGAAATCTCTTCAATCCTGCAATAAAAGTAAAAATAATAAATTATTAGATCAACTAAATTGATATTAGAGATAAAAAATAATTAAAAATAAAGCAAAACATACATGAAATAGAAATTAGTCAATTCTTTTTAATTTGAAAAGAGATAATCATTCCCTTACATCTGTGTCTTGATAGCGATATTACAACATCGCCTACGATTCAAAGTAGTTTGACCAACGAAAATACACAATGAGAAAAAGATGTTTAAATGAATATTTGAAAATTGATTATATTAAAAGACTCTTTACTCAATGGACAAATGTAGAATCTTTGTAGTTTTTTACTTTTAAAATAACTTTGGACAGTCACCCTGAAATAACATTAACTAGTGTATGTTTACTAACATTTTCAAAAAGTATCTTGGAAATTTTTCATTAAAAGTCATTTGAAACTGAATAGGAACTAAAATGGTGAGAACTGCCCTTAAAAAATAAAATCTTCTTGCTTTGCTAAACACAATATTTAAACCACTATAAATATTTATTGTAAACAATCCAACCTTTGGTATATGCTTATAGTAAACAATCCAAACTTTTGCTATACTGATAAACAATGCAATATGTATATTAATTTCATCCAGGCCATGATATCATAAGACCTAATCGTCAATCTTTAAACACAGTAATTATTTCATTCGCATACCTTTAAATTTTCAGTTGTATTTTTCACTCTCAAACATAAAACCGAAATACAGAGCAAATGACAAATATTAACATCACTTTTATACATTAAGACTAAGACATTCCTCTTTATTAACTTAAAAAATAAATAAATACAAACCCCTAGACATTGTTGTGGAATTTTAGTTGTAAAGTTTTAAGTAGAGGAGGAGCCAGAGCACCGCTACAGTTTTGGGTGGAGGAAAACATTTTTTAATACAACGTACTTTTCATACTTGCAATTGTAAATGAAAATAATGGGAGTAAGAGCAGGGTAATATTAGATGGAGCCACAGCTTGGAAATACACAATAAAACTGAAGTCATTGTTTGAGGTGGGTTATTTTCAAATTATGGAGCCAACAAAAATTCATCAACTTGCAGCCTTACTTTTACAATAATAGCAAAATACAAATTAAAAATCGCATATAACTGTTTAATTTTGAAGTCTAAAATTAACGTCACAATAATATTGTAAGATTTTTCTCTAAACCTTGTACAATAGAAAAGGAAGATTTCTCAACACTGGCATACAATAAAAATTTCTATTTCAGATTGTAAGAAATACAACTTTAACAAGAATTCTGAAAAGAGAGACGCGTTTTAGCTGGGTATTTGTAAAATGTTGAAGTTAAAGCCAGCAAAATTTGAGAGTACATACCCCTAATTCCACTACAAAGCTGAAACCAGAGCGATCCTCTCCTAATTATTTAAATTACCAAAGGTTCAATATCAATCATCTATATAGGATGATGAAAATAATTATCAAGACAAATATTGAAAAACTTACTTGGAAATTGAATAATAATAATAATAATATTAATAATAATCAACCAATTTTTTCATTTCTATATTAAATTTTTTTTAATGCACAAATTTTTATACAATTGGGGTAAAGACATTGCAGAATAACATTGGGTACTTTAAAAGAGTTATCCCTAAACTGGGTGCTGAAAGTTATCTTAGGGAAAAACCGAATGTAGAGTTAGCAAAACTTTACTTTTTTTTTTTTATTTTTTTTATTTTTTGCAGAGATTTTAAAGACAAAATATCAATTTGGAGTCATATTCTTATTACAGTAGAAGAAAGTTAAAACTTTGCAAACATAGGTACGAAGTGTTCATCGGATATAATTGAAAACGAAAATATTCAAACAGAAACCAGACTTCTGCTACTAATTCCATGGGTTTTCATAAAAGAAAAGTTCGCAAAGAAACGAAAGGTAAATTATAATAGTATTAAAAATTAGTGAAAACACTCAAGAAAATATTGGTAAAACTGAGAAAACTTTGAAAATATCTTAAATGAAAGATACTGATAGCGCCTAGAAAAAAAAAGTTTAAAGATTCCAGTTTACTTACTGAAAATCATAACTCTGGTGTTTATCGAAAAGATTTAGCACAGTCTGAGGAAAAAATTAACAATTCTGAAACTTACATACCATTTTCTTCTCAGCTAACTCATACAAGAGATTTACCAAACCACAGCTCAGCATTTCAAACTGATAAGAAGCCCATTCAACTATCACTCTCTTGCTCTAAAATTGTTGAGTAGGGAGTTTAACCAAATAATTAAAGGTACTTAAACTGATAAGAATACATTTTGAGGGTTAAATTATTCTTATTTTTATAAGTTATAAAATTTTTTTTGGATTGAAAAATATTTTTAATCACTGAAATGCAAACAATTTTGCCACACCATGTACTTGAATATACATTATGGACCGCCCAGGCCAACCACGTCAAATAATCAGGGAAAACCGGGGTTAATTGCAAATTATACTTATTAACAGTGGAGTAAATTAACAAAATATAAGAAAATTAAGATTTTAATTCCATTATTCCTTCGTTACATATTGGGTGTGGCAAAATGAATGACATAAAAGAGGAAGCAAACATTTCATTCACTCAAATCACTGTCAGAATCTTTTTGAACATTACATTTTTAGAATTTGGGGAGAGAGAAATGTTCAGGAACAGAGGGAGTGACATTGAATATGTTCCTATGAAAAGCCCTAGGCTCCACCTTTTCAAAGAAAGATGTAAGAGTGGACCATCCCAGATGCCTCACGCATCCCTCCTAAAGGGGTGGGGGAGGCGAACAACACTCCTATAAAGAGCAAGCAACTCGGGTGGTGTGAAAAAATTACGAAGGCGTTTCAGAACACCCAACCTCTTGGAAGCTTATTTAGAAAGAGAAGTAATGTGTTCCTTCTAAGGTTGTGTCGAGAATAGAGATAGAGAAACTGAATTTTTGAGACACTGAAAACAACCTTATCTCCTCTGCCCCAGATTAAAATATGAGAAAGTTCACTGATAAATTTGTCTAAGGCCACCATTTTTGCGTCAATTAACTGCCGTTGGGAGTGGCGTTTTTCAAACTGAAAGAAGTAATGAAGAGTGGAGTCATTAGAATAGAAGTGGATACATGATGATAATGAAAACTAGAAAAAGTTAGGACAGATTCCTGAGGAACCCCTCTATTAATAGATTTAAAGGAAGAACTGTGGCAGTCTTCAACAGCTGTTATAGAACGACCGGAAAGAAAATCAGAAAGGTTAAATTCCGAAAGAGGAAGTTTAAAAATCAAAGATTTGTGCAACACTCTATCGGAGGCTTTTGATATATATCTTTTTTTTTTTTTTTTAACACATCACCACTACTAGTGCGACACTAAAAGATTTACTGAAATACAGAAGAGAGGAGGACCAAGAGTCAGAGAGAAGGGAAAGAAAATCACCAGAAGAACTTTTCTTTTGCAAAAGCCATACTGGCGATCAGAGATAAGATTAGAAGATTTGAGATCTTTCCAACTCTTAACAAGAAACTTTAGAAAGAACGGAGGTTGAAGAAATGGGACGGTTGCTGAAAGATTATAGAGGTCCTCCCTTTTTTTCGGTATACATGCTGAATGAGAGCACGTTTCCAGCGAGAAAGGAAGGTTTAAGTAAAAAAAAATTTTGCCAAAGAAGGATGCAAGCTAAAAAGCACAAATTTTGAGAACCACAAGAAGGATGCTGTCAGTACAGTATACCTTCTTAGTGTAAAAGCTAAGAGAGAGCAGAAATGAATTTCTTTAGAAGAAATTGTAATTTTAATTGAGTTGGAAAGGGAGGGTTGAAGGAGGAGGTATAGCTCCGAAATCAGGTAAGGGTTGAATTAGTGGCAAAAGACTAAGCAAAAAGCTGTTTTTGAAGAAGGTAAAATGGCAATTGTGCTAAAAAAAAAAATACTAATGCAAGGAAAGAGGAATAGGCAAAGTTTGAGTTGACATTTTTTGCTAACTACCTGAAAGAGAAGAAGAGAAGCCAGAAAGATTATTGCATTTTGTACTGAGAAATGAGTTTTTGGTGTTACAAAGAACAAGAACAGATTTTGCACGATTCGGGATGAAATATATATTGCACAATTTTCTGAAGTCTGAAAACAACAGTAATTCCTGAAGGTAGAATCCCTGCAGCGAATAGCACTAGAATAAACAGTTAAACCAAGGTTTGTAAGGTTTAATAGAAGGGAAAGATTATTGAATGTAGTCTCCATGTCACAGTGAATATTCAGTAATGTGCTCTGTAGAAGCATAGTGACCCCTCCCACGAAAGTGATAATCATTCCACAGGAAATCAAAGAAGTACGACGGAATGTCACAAACGTTTCCTTGAAATACGCAGTAGTCTTTCTTGTGGAAGACTTGAAAAGCTAGAAAAGGATAAAAAGAAAGCAATCGGAAGAACCCAGAGGACGATAGTTTGATAGTATAAGGGGAAGGATTAGAAGTTTAAAAAAAAAGGTAACTGGAGAATTGAAAGGCTCGTTCACCGACTGTATCATGAAAACTAGAAGTGTCATTTCTGAGAAAGGAGAAGAGAGAATGTTCTCTGTTTTTGAGTTTAGATAGTCAGTAAATTAGGATGAATAAACAGAACAAATGAATTTAGATGTACAATGGCAAGAGAGCCTTAGCCACAAGGTGGAAAATTCAGAAGACTCCAGATTAAAGACATGAGGGTAAACATATCATAGTGCACATATAAATAACAATGTCCTTTGGCTGAAAATTGAAGATAGAGACAGTAAGAGGAAACAGAAAATGGTTTGCTATTAGAACGCTCAAGCACCTAAGTTTCTGTCAAGAATAAGAGGTTAGATCTAAAAGGAGAGAGGAGGTGTTCAACAAAGTGGAAATTGTATTGAAGGCTGAGAATATTGCAGAAAAATAATGAAGAAAATAGACCATGCACTAGAGTAAGTCGGATGCAAAATCTTGGTGGTACCAACCCTATGTCACTTATCAATAGTTTTGTTTAGCAATGTGACTACAAAATAACTAGGCGAATTACAGATAGCAGAAAAACCTAAATGTTATGATCATTGAATATTTTCAATCTTGTTTCAACCTTCATGAGTTCAGTAAAAACATTGGTATCAGTATTAGTATCGGGTGATTTAAATTTTTTGGTATCAGTATTGGTTAAAATTTTGGTATTGCTCCATCCCTAATATATATATATATATATATATATATATATATATATATATATATATATATATATATATATATATATATATATATATATATATATATATATATATATATATATATATATATATATATATATATATATATATATATTACGTTTTTCTTTATTGCATGAAAGAGTTTTTGTCCTTCGACAGTTCCTCCCATTTCCATAGCTTGCATTAGTTTTGACTTTTCTTCTATGTTCTTCTTCACTCGATTGGAAAGCTAAAAAATATAATATAGTGAAAAAATTGTAAATTAAAATTACTTTGACTACTACTACTACTAGGAAATGGGATAAATACTGTGTGTGTGTGTGTGTTTTAATTAATAAAATGGTATGAATAAATTTTCATAAATAAGATATTTTAAGAACCATAGTTGCATACTACTTATCTTACAACTTAAAATGTTAAATAATAATAATAATAATAATAATAATAATAATTTCATGGAGGAAAAATAGGCTCATTTAATCTTAAAATATTTCTGTTCAATTTTAACTGTTCTTCAAACATTAAAAGTTAAATCAATGTCAAAATATTAAGGATGGGCCGAATAGTGAATTTGCAGGATAACTAGATATCAGATATAAATTTTTACTATCCAGCTGGATATCCAGATAAAATTGCTGGATGTTCCTTAAAATTCACTGTAATTGCTAATTTGTTATGATTTTAAATATATATATATATATATATATATATATATATATATATATATATATATATATATATAATATATATATATATATATATATATATATATATATATATATATATATATATATATATATAATATAACTACCTATAAGGAACCACCTTGAAATGATAGGCACCCAATTCTATGCAAAAACCCATCTACCCTCACATCCATGTCACAAAACTCTCCTCCAACCTACCAATCAAAGACTTAAACAACCTCCATCGTCCACCGGAGCCTTTTACAAACGGATCCTAAATCACATTCCCCCTCCTCCCCCCAATACCACAACAACCAAACATATACACACTCAACTAACACATTCATATATGATCAACAGACCTCCAAACAGCATCCTTAACGAACCCCCTCCCGAAATAAACACCGACTCCAACAACCTCCCCAGACACTTACAAATCTCACTAGCAAGATTGAGATGCGGGCACCACCCAAACTTACAACATTACAAACACAATTTCAATTTAAACCAGGCAACATCTTCCACTTGTACCAGATGCAAAAGGGCCCCGGAGACCGTAGATCACTTTCTTTTACACTGTCCCTCCAACTGTCGCCCCAAAATCTTCTGGGGCATCACTTCTTTGAAAGATCTCTGGACGAGACCGACTGCGGCGGGAGGCTTCATTAGCGAAGTGTGGCCGCCTCAACAAGGGGTGGTCAGGGGGTGAAAAGGTAAAAAAAAAAAAAAAAGGTATATATTAGGGATGGAGCGATACCAAAATTTTTACCGATACCTAAAAATTTACCGATACCGGTATCGTATCGGAAAATATGCCGATACTACTACCCCGATACCGATTATTCAAAATTTTGCCGATACCGATCGATACCGATACCAGTATCGGAAAATATGCGATACCGATATTATCCATCCCTATATATATATATATATATATATATATATATATATATATATATATATATATATATATATATATATATATATATATATATATATATATATATATATATATATATATATATATATATTATATATAAAAAAAAAAAAAAAAACCCATCAAGAAAAAAAAATGGTTAAAGGTTAACTACAGTTTGCACACATGAAATATAATTCAATACAGTTTTAAATTATCATATTTTGAAGTTATATTCTCCAAATTTTTGGCCTTCATTGTCTGTAAACTTGAGTCATATTCTGAACTGCAGCTTTCGTTTTGTGGTCGATGATTTAAGTAGCCACAAAAGAAACAATCACAAGGGTCAAGGAGTGAGGACAGAGGACCCCAACATTGCCACATAATGAGATCAGCTGATCTGGAAACTTAAAAATTGCAATGGTCTTTGAGCAGTATGTGTTGTTCTCCATCTTGCTGAAACAACACACTGATTTCCTCAAGTTCAGGATGTTCTAGTTGGTGGCCTTAAAGGTTTTCGAGCATATGGATGTAATGGAGAGAGGTTACAGTAACAGAAACACCACCCATATAAGAAATATTGACCCATGAGGTCATGATTCCAACATCGGCAACAACGCTCTACACAGTCACTCGTTCGGAGTGCAACAGTCTTTCGTGTAGCATGCAAGGACTGTCTTCAGACCAGGAGCGAAAGTTTTGTTTGGGATGCTTACACAGCCGTGGAGTGAATGTCTTCAAAAAAGTAGCAAAAAATAGTGCATCTTTCTGAATATTCCATCATAATTCCTGTAGTCTAACCAGTCTGTCACATTGCGATCTTGCACAACCATCATTTTAAATGGATAGTAAAGGGAGAGGGAGGTCTTCGGGTAAAATTCTCCTTTCAGCTTTTTTTTTGTGATCTTTCTTGGGAGATTACATTACTTCTCTTTCTAAAGAAGCTTCTAAGAGGTTCAGTGTTCACAGGCTACTTCGGAATTTTTTCATTTAACCCCAATTGCTTGCTCTTTATATTGTTGTTCACTTCTGAATGTAGTTTGACTCACATATCTGTGGTAGTTCCAACTCAAACAGTTCTACTTGAAAAGGTAGAGTCTAAGGCCTTTCATTTTATAAGCTCTTCCACTCTTATTACCTCTATGCAATCTCTTTCAGCCCATCAAATTGTTGTGGCACTTTCTCTATACTTTCAGTATTACAAGGGACACCTCTTCTGAATTCTCCTGCCACATAGCTCCTAAACTGAAAAAGGCTTGAGTGACATGTCTTTCTGCACAGTCTCATCTATTTTTTGTCCAAATCTCTGATGCCAGACTCAACAGATATGCTCAATCCTACATGTATTCTATTGGTATCACCTAGGAAACAATCCCTTAACCTATTTTCCTAACTCCCTTTGACTTGCACCCTTTCAAACACAATATGGTAATTTTACTTAGGGACAGACTGGGGTTGAAATTTTGCCAGGGCTGGAGCTCTGGCCAGGGTTGCCTAAAATTTATTTAGGAGGTCAAAAGCACTGAAATTTTAGTTTAAGAAAATTATATTTAATTTTAATTCAGATAAATTTTTAATTATCAGGAAGGAGTGGAATAGTCAACATTCACTTTAATGATTATATGCATTTTTTCAGAAAAAAAAAATTCAGAAAATTACAAATTTTGTATAATAAGTTTGAAAAAACTACAAAATTTTTGAAATTTTTTTTTTTTTGATTCACAATAGTGATTAAACAGGTTTACTTAAGTAAGACCCTAAGTTAAAGTTTGAAAAAAATGTAAGATAGAAAATTATCAATATAACTTGTATTTATCCTTATTTTATTGCTGTGTATCAAATTTGTATCATTTAGCTACATTATTTCAAAATTATTATTTTGCTTATACTTTCAGTCACTATGGTTAAATGATCAGCTTCAGCAATATGGGAGTACTTTACAATGCTTCAGGATAGGCTTGAAACAGCTAAATGCATCATCTGCAGCAAGGAAATTAGAGGAGGACCTCCTGGTGCCCCAAATCAAGTAAAAAATTTTCAATCAAATCTTTATGGAGGGCATCTACAATCAAAACACAAATATGAACATTCACTAGCAGAAGAGGAGTGGTGAAAAGAAACAGAAAAGAAAAAGAAAATATTAAAAAGCAAGAAGAAAAACCTTAAATTTTCTTTGATTTAATCCACCATTAATAAGTACAATTTGCAATTTTAACTCTGGCAGGTAAACCCCAGTTTCCCCTAATTATTAGCCAGAGCCATATCAGTACATGTCAGCTTTTAATTGACCATGTTTAAGATATTCCCCAACTTAGGTGGAAACTGGTATACCTCAGGGCTTTGCTGACCAGAAGGGATATATATATATATATATATATATATATATATATATATATATATATATATAATATATATATATATATATATATATATATATATATATATATATATATATATATATATATATATTCTGTAAAAAAAAAAAAAATTTAGTTTCATATTTGTAATGTAAATAAAATTAATAAATTTTTGAATGCATATCTACATTTATTCAACATGGGTGGCCGAAGATATTTCAGCAGTCATATAGAAATTAGTTAAAAAAAAAAAAATAAAAAAAAAAGTAAATGAAAAACAATAATACAAAGATATTGGATACTTTAATGATTTAAAAATTTTATTCTTACAATTAAGAATTTTATTTTTATCAGATATCCAACTGAATAGGCCAGATAACAGGATTGTATCTGGATATCCAGCCCATCCCTGCAAAATACACACAGACTCTTACCTTATTTAAATTAAGAGAAGGCAAAGGAGGAAGGGTTGCCGATGGAGCTTCTCTGATCACTCGCACTTGTGAAGCAAATTTCAAATTTACAAAAATAACATCACATGATGTTGGTTTTCCTGATGTGGATGTTGTTTCTAATACAAAGAATTAAGGGACAATCATGGCTCAATGAATCCTATACTAATATTATCATCATATTATACAGTACTACAATTATATATTAAAAATATTGCTCAGGAATTTAATTGGCATTACAGTATATATATGCCCCTCCTAAAAAAGGACCCTCATTGTGAATGGTGAGAACATTTAAAACAAAAAAATTTAGTTGTTTATACAATCTACCCTCTTTGGTAGTTTATCCAGTCTACTAATCCTATAATTTTCAAGATTTAAATTATTTTTATACTAGTTGAGAAATTTTAAGAGTAAGACAGTTACATAGCTCCACTAACTGAAACTACAGCAACGTAAATAGAAGTAAACAATTACTTATGTATAAATAAAATTAATGTGCTAATATACCAGTTTTGTAAATACTTAACAAATGAATTGATGTTTGTCTTTTCTAATCGGAGACCCGCAAGAGAACATACTTGTACTGGAATTTCAATCCCAATCCCCCAAATTTTTTGCACAAAAGGCTTTCAAATTTCAATGTTTTAATAAATTCTATGTTCATTATTCACATTATTTTGACAATATATAATTACTTTTTCTTCTTTTTAAAGTCGATGACAAAATAAATTAATTCATTCAAAACTTACATACTGATTAATCACTAAATAATCAATGAAAAATTGGAATTACCAAGAGCATTAAAGCTTTATAGAAGTAGAGGCTGTTAATTAAAACCTGTGCTTAGGTCTTAACACATATCATCTGTCATCTGCAACTGTGCCAGTGTCAATTCCAAAATATAATTCTAAGAATTCATGTTTTTTTTTTTTTTTTTTTTTTTAAAGAGATAATTACCCTAAAGCTCTATCACCAATCCTCAATACAGTTCATTGTGCAGCATTCCTAAATTCCCCATGCAAATATCTAAAACTATTTATAATCTGTAAATCTGATAAATTAAATTATCCCCAGATAATTTGTATACTTTTCTAACTTAAAAAAAAAAAAAAAAAAAAAAAAAAAAAAAAAAAAAAAAAAAAAAAAAAAAAAAAAAAAAAAAAAAAAAAAAAAAAAAAAAAAAAAAAAAAAAAAAAAAAAAAAAAATTTTTTTACATTATATTTTTTTTTTTTATTATTATTATTTCCTATAATGCCCTCTTATATCTTTATCATGGTCTAAAAATAAGAATTATTTTTCCGAAAATATTGGAGAACATCACCAAATTATGTAAAGTTAATCATGAAATAAAGCCTAACCTATATTTTGCAGTCTGAGAAGTCTTATAATGAAAGCAAACAATCTACGGTACCTAAGCCTTGGAGATTTTTCTTCAGTTTTGTGATGTAAAGAAACTATTCAGAATGTTATTTACCTAAATTTGAAAGGAAATTGGCCAGTTTTTTTAGCTAAAGCGTCTTCAGTGAATGTTTAGTCTAGAAGGAAATATTAATACTGGCAAAAGAAATATACTCTTCCTAAACTTGCTTTTAATACTTTTAATCACCATAATTTGCAGATTTTGAATTAAATATCTCTTTGGTATTAATTCATGCAACTAAGCCATAAAATTTGGACATGATTACCTGAACCTTGAAGTGTGTGTGTGTGTGTTATATATATATATATATATATATAATTAAAATAATTTAAATATATATATATATATATATATATATATATATATATATATATTAGGCATAAACTGCAATCAAAATTTTCAACATTTTTTTTTTTTTTTTATTTTAATATTTTGAAAATATTAAAATAAAAAAAGGAAAAGAAATGTTGAAAATTTTGATTATATGCCTTATATAAAAATAAGATTTATATATATATATATATATATATATATATATATATATATATATATATATATATATATATATATATATATATATATATATATATATATATATATATATATCTAATCACCATACTCACGGGTCAGGTGGTATGTGGGTTGGAGCCACCTGTAGATTAAACATTCGTATACCATGCATCTGCATCTTGTATTAGAGTAATATGCATGAATAAAAAACATTTAAAAAAAAAAAGATTACTTTAACTTAAATATTACTACAGTATGGCAATGAAAATATAAATGCATGGCACACAATCATTTCTCTATAAGGGGCTTCATCCCTTGTTCCCTTAACCTATGAGTGCTGGTGATAATATATATATATATATATATATATATATATATATATATATATATATATATATATATATATATATATATATATATATATATATATATATATATATATATATATATATTTATTTTTTTTTATTTATATCTTGAATCTGATTTAGCACATTGTAAATAGGACAATACGTCTTTAAATAGGATAATAGAATTAGCTGTAAACAAAATGTTACACCATAATGGAAAGATCCTTTACCATTCATTAATAAAATGAAAAAATTCATATTACAATTATTCCCTGTGGGCTGTGTAAAAAATTTTTTTTTCGTAGTTCCACTCATCAATTACTGAATTTTTTCCTTTTTTTTAATTTATATCTTTTACTTTTATAATTATATGGATTGAAAAATATTTGTATCTGAGTCAAAGAATGCTTTAATTCCACCAGTCCTATATTAAAAAACTTATTTCTTTCATATATATATTATTATATATATATATATATATATATATATATATATATATATATATATATATATATATATATATATATATATATATATATATATATATATATATATATATATATTAAAAGGAAAAATGAAGTTGAAAGTAGCTGGCTATTGTAATTATTCCTTAAATTTTAGAATTTTAATACATATAAAAAAACCTGTATATTTTTATAAAACTTCGTTTCACATTTAAAATTTTAGATTTTTGGCGAGTCAACTTTGATATAAAGTCTCGCGTGAATTAAATTGTTCGGCCTATCTTACTTTTATTTAACAGAGATCCAAACCAGTATCAAGATCTTTTTCACATTTTCTTACATAAACTAGAACTTGACACGATTCCCTGTATTTTGATAACATACATCTGAAAACTCTAACATTTGGACCTAATTTTTATATCACATTAGATTTCAGCAGCCCTATCACAACTTCGATTTTTGACACACACATTTCTCGGAGAAGTACTAATAATAAAAAGGATACTTAATAAAATTGTGTTGATTGAAGGATCATAGGCCAAAACTTCGCCTTGAACATCTTCATTGAAACAAGTTTTACAACTTACAATACTACCAACATTAAAAACATTAAAACAATCGTTTGCCTCAGCCATCTTGCATACAGCTGGTAGGCTAGTACCATTTGTGTATAAACACTTTCTCAAAATGATTAGGCTCAGTAGAAAAAGTATCCTAGTTGCTAAAATGAAAGATGTCATGTATTAAATACATGTCGCTAAATTAATATAGTATAATTATATATATATATATATATATATATATATATATATATATATATATATATATATATATATATATATATATATATATATTATATATATATATATATATATATATATATATATATATATAATATATATATATATATATATATATATATATATATATATATATATATATATATATAATATATATATATATATATATATATATATATATATATATATATATATATATATATATATATATATATATATATATATATATATATATATATATATATATATATATCAGAATTCTATATTTTACATTTTACAAGATAGCACAAAATAAATTGGGACAGTGCGGAATTCATTTTCGAATCCAAATAAAAAAAAACCTTGACAGATTAATTGAATCATTTTTTTAAACATTGCCTAATTTTAGCACTTCTTCAGGATTATTTAAACTCGATAATTTTTTGTTAAAGTTTTGAAGTCTGTTTTTAACATCTATGGTTTTTAAGGAAAAAATTGCTTCTCTTCAAACTCTAAATAGTAGCTAAATGATCTATTTCTGACTACCATGGTGTTGACATAACGATAATTCATTTTTCTTCATTTTTTGCTTAGTTTCACCTGAGGAGGGAGACAGGAGTGTTCTCCGAAACCGTTGTTCTATCTGTTCCTTTTATCTGTTTTTGTTTTCGCCTTTTTTAATTATATCACCTTTGTTTTAATGTCTTACTTTTTATTATTTTATTTATAGTAGTTTTTAAAAGCTTTTATTATTATTATTAATAATAATATTTCAATTTCAACTTTAATGAAATTTTTCCCTAAATCAGCGTTGGAGATTTTAAATATTTTTTTATATATGAATTAAATTGAAAAAAAAATCAATATTTATTTATTTATTTATTTATTTTTTAGTTACAAATCTTTTTATTAGTAAGTTTATTCGCGTTAGTAATAATTAATAAGTAATTATAATTAGTTAATTACCTTAATTAAGTAGGTTATTTAGATTGTAATTTTTTTTTTTATAAAAGTAGAAGCTATTTTATATTTTTTTTTTACATGAAAATGATGAAAATGCGATTGATAGAGCCAATTCACTGTATTTAAATTTTAAATTTTAAAGAAAACGAGTTAACTATATCATATTATTATTTTTAAGAATATTTTATGGTCTGTGTTGTTATTTAATTTTAATTATTATTATTAAGATAAATATTAAAACAAAAATATTTTGAGCGTTGGAACTCTCAGCACTTAAATTTTGAAAAAAAATAAAACATTAATTTGTATAATTAGAAAATAAGTATAGAGAGACAGTTAGAGCTTTGATTATAATATTAAATGTAAGTAAATTAATGGTCCGATTAAATCAATTATTAAAAAAAAAAAAAAAAAAAAAAAAATTGTGTGAGATTGCTGAATGCTGACACATTTCAATCCTAAAGCTTTTTATATTTTCTCCTCTCTCTCTCTCTCTTTCTTTTTTTTTTTTTTTTTTTTTAACATAATTCTATGAAACAATTTAACTACAATAAACTTTTTTGAATAAGTTTATAATTATATTTTCTAGATGGTTTATTTATATATAAATATATTTTTTTTTTAATTAAATGAAATTTGTGATTAATATGGGTTATTGAGTCACGGTCTAACTCGTACAGCTTACAATAAATAAATAAATAATTAATTAAATTTAAAAATGTATTTCTATTGAAATTTTAAGATATATTTTTATAAAGCCAGAATTAAAAAGTAAAACAACGTTTCAGGTTTCTATAATTTAGCAAAAAAATATCGTTGGACGTTGATTAATTTTTCCCCCAACTCGATAAAATGCTTAAATTTATTTAATTTCAATTCATATTCTTTTGTAAAGTTCTGTTATGATGTTCTGAACTCAAAAATATGAAGACAGTGACGTTATTTTAAAATTTAAAAAAAAATAAAGAAATAAATTTAAAAAATTATGATTTAAAAAAAAAAATCACGTAAAAAATCAACTGATTTATTTAAGTTGATTTTTATTATGCCAACCTTGTTCTATATATAAGGCAATCATCGGAATCTTTAGGTGTCTTCCACGAAATTAAGCGTGACGTCACGCTTAAACCAGCGGCAACGAAAATATTTAGCAGATTCTTTGATTTTCGTGGGACACTTCGATCGCTATAGCAATTAACAGCTGATTATATAAACAAACGTAAATATATTTTAAAATCTAATATAATCACTCATTTAACTAATTTTAGCAATCGCTTAATTCAACTAATATCAGAAAGGCCGTATGTGGTAATATAAGATAACGTATGAGTCAAACGACGATTTTAAAAAGATTTTTGCTGCAGCCATGATTAAAAACATTGGAACCAGCGAAATTCCGAATATTGTAAATGAAAATAATTAATTTGCTTCATTTAAAATAAATTAATAGTCCGGAAATGCTAAAATGATAATTTGCAAACAAATCTATCTGAGTAAGAATATTTACAAAAGGTATTTATTCTAAAAAAAGGCCTTGTTCTAACTCCTCCATGTTTGTTTACATCACGTAACCATTCAAGGTTTCGGCAGCGAAAAGTGAAGATACAAATTCCAATCTTCAATTTTCGCTGCCGCGAGCAGAAAATTAATGAAGCGAAACTCGTGGGACACGATTCATGGGACACTTCGCTATAATAATCTTCAAATCCCTTGAAGAATCTTGACCGTGGAACACCCACTTTATTTATTATATTTACAATTCCATTCATAAAACTCCATTGAATTCTTCCTAAAAAAGAAATTTTTTTTTATTTTTTATTTTTTTTAATTATTTACGTTAACTTTTTTATATGGTATAAAAACTATGGGGTAGCTAAATTATGCTTAGTTTTCATTTAAAGACTTGAAATAGAAGGGTCACAATTAGTGTTACAATTAAATAATAAGAGGGACTTACTTTGAATTTTTCTAAAGATATGTTGCTTCTAGAAGTTCCTTAATATAACTTTAATATATTTTTGAACGATACGGAGGTATATACATTTGAGTAGAAGTCAATTGAAAGGATAGTAAGAAAGAGGTAAATAAGGAAAACTTATAAAACCTAATACCTTTTACTTCTGAACTTTGAGGACTTGTAATGAACAATAAAAAAAAAACTTACATTTTATAAAGACGTCTGAACGCAACAAATGATTTGAAAAAAGTGCTAATTCTTTAACCGGCAGCTTATTTAGGTACCAAACAGAGTGCTGCATCGATACAAAAAACAAATCAGCTTTACAAACCCCTATGAAGGAGAACTTCTACAATATAAAGGAAAACTTAAAACATGTAAAGAATATACACTATATAAATAGTGAAAGCATATAAACAGTTTTTATAATGGTAAACTTTGCTATAGTAATTTTATTTCCATTTGACCAATGCTGTATTAAAATTTAAGCTATTGTTTTTTGTCTGTTAAATTAATATAAAAATGACAAGTTTATGGCAGATAAAAAGGCAAAGTCTTTGCTCCATATATATTACATAATATCAGGTCTGAGCTATAAGCCAGCTCAAAATATTAATAAAAGCTACCCCCATACTATGCTACCCCTTTTGCTTTAACAAGCAAAAAATTTAAGATGTGTAGTTGGCGACATAGCCCAAATTTTACTGAGGTAGTGACAAGGGAGCAGGTAGTTATTTTAGCTGTTGCTAAATTTATTCAAATTTTAATTTTAATATAATTCAAAATCAGATTTATAAATTAAATTACATTTTTGTAATTTTAAATGTTAGAAACAAAAATATTACAATGAATTTCAATGGCAAAAAAAAAAAAAAAAAAAAAAAAAAAAAAAAAAAATATATATATATATATATATATATATATATATATATATATATATATATATATATATATATATATATATATATATATATATATATATATATATATATATATATATATATATATATATATATATATATATATGAATAAAATATATATATTAAAAAAAAATTTTAGTATATAAAAAAAGGAAAACTTTTTGTACAAAAATTTTCTAAAGTATTTACTTAAATTTAAAAGTTTCTTACAGATCTTTTTGAAATATTTAATTATAAATTAGTTCCATATACTAGACACTAAATTCATTAAGATATATAAGAACTTTGGATTAAGCTTATATTAAAAGACCTGAAAGAGAAGGGTCGTAATTAGTGTTACAATTAAATAATAAGAGGAGAATTACTATGAACTTTTTCTAAGGAAATGATGATCTTTGAAGTTACTTCATATACGAATTCAATATAGTTAAGAACGTTACGCAGTTATATATTTGAGTAGAAGGCAATAGATATGATAATAAGAAAGAGTTGAAAAGGAAAAATATATAACTCATACCTTATACCTTAGAATTCTAAGGACTTGTAATGAACAAGCAAAACCTCTAACATTTTTAATAACGTCTAGACTCGAAAATGATTTGACAAAAAGTGATCATTTTTTAACCGGGAGTTTCAGTTGAAAAAATATGCTACATTGATACAAAAAACAAACCAACTCTACAAACTGCTATCAAGGAAAACTTAAAATATATATAAAGTATATTCACTAGATAAATTAGTGATAGCATATAAGCAGTTTTTATAGATAACCATCTTTATTTTAATATTTGAATTATTTCTATCAGTTATGTATCATATTATTTGGATGGTAAGTGGCTTTGACAATGATTAGCTCCTTTTTTTTGATTAGCAATTAACCTTTCTCCTTGAAAGAGGTTTGTCCTGGGTGTAGTGACGATTATGTTGAGAGAGAGAGAGAGAGAGAGAGAGAGAGAGAGAGAGAGAGAGAGAGAGAGAGAGAGAGAGAGAGTGGAGAGAGAGAGAGAGAGAGAGAGAAATTGAAGTGAGTATAGGTGAATAGTTAACAATTGTAATTGTAGTCATTATTCTTTTAGAAATTTCTAATTTTGTTTTCAATTTATTACATGCATGAACTAAACTATGGGGATGAGACATTCACTGATATACCTTTGTATCTTCGTACTTTATTTATTTGATAGTTTTCAGAGTTCTAATGTCAAATTCTATTTTGTTTTTGACTTATCCAATTTTATTTTTTGGGAGAGCATCACGTGCTCTCATTGCAAATGGTTCACTTGCTTTGAATTCTTGATGGCTTGAAAGCAGTATTTTGTCTGACTGGAAGAATGGCATATGCCCTTCGTTGGTGAGGTCTTCTCAAACTCTCTTTCTCAAAAAAAAAAAAAAAAAAAAAAAAAAAAAAAAAAAAATAAAAAAAAAAAAAAAAAAGTACGTGTAGCAAAGAGAATGTTTCTTTTCTTCATCATAACCTAAGGCAGTATCAGAATAAAATTTTCGGAATTTGCCGAAAGTGTTTTGATTGTTATTATTATTATTTTTTAAAATTTATTGTCAATTACGCAATTTGTTAGATGAATCTTGATTTATTATGTGATAAATGTATTTTTCATATAATTAAGATTCAATTGCATTCATTTTATTTTATTTTTCTTGTGGCTGATTGATAATCTATAATAGAATTTAATTCTTAATTTGAGGGTTAAGCGTTATATCTTTAATACATTTGCGACAAATTTTAACTTTGCTGTAAACATAAGCATACTGAGATGCATCTTGCAAGTAGGCCTATTTTGAGAATATTTTTTTGATTGCAATGTGTAATTTACATGTTTTTTTTTTTTGCTTTTATACTCAGTAGAGCAAGTTATTATGGTCAGGCCTACAGCTGATAGTACATTGGAAAATACATTTGATGAAGGCTTAATTATTTTGCATGGTTTGTCTCTTGCCTGCTATTTAGTAATTATTCATATAAATTGGAAATGTAGTGTATATTGAAGAAAAGCAATAAAAATGGTTCAGAAAATCAAATTCAGTAAATTTAAAAATAAAGTATTAAAAATCCTGTTATAAAATATAATTAGGTTGACTTCTCCGAATGTGCATGTGCCTTACAGCAAAATAGTCAGAGAATGTCATCACAGAAATTATTGATATTAATGTATCAATATTTCATAACGTTGCTAGATATTTGAAACACTTAGAAAGTATATTTTAGCAACTTTTTTAATTCATAAATGTATAATTCCCAGTAATAAATGATTTTTCTTCATATATCAAAACTACAAAGATGAATTAAAATTTATATCTAATTTTCTTAACCTAAAATTTCAGTACTTTTGATCTCTTTACAAATTTTAGGGAACCCAGGCCCTGGCAAAATTCCAACCCTGGTCAGTCCCTTAACCATAACTAACCAAACTTCCCTAGACCTTAACTAAAATAACCTAGGTATATAATATAGCCAATAAGTAAAATAATTTTTATTCCAAATATTGATTATTTTTAAGAAATATGAATATCAATATCAATATATCAATATTATACATTAAAATTATATAATATTATATATATATATATATATATATATATATATATATATATATATATATATATATATATATATATATATATATATATATATATATATATATATATATATATTATAAATATTTAGTAATTTGATGCTGTAAATTAATATTCATGATGCCACTAACATACTAACATACTACAAGTATGTATTGTACTATATTTTTAGTGTCAGTTATTTAATATTTCTGGCAATCCTACTTTACATTTTTGTATATGTGTCACTTTAGAGGGGTGGGGGGGAATGAAAAACCAAGATTTAGTCTATAAAAGTATAAGTGTTCCACATTTTGTTCCTCTTATGAATAGCGTTATAGCCATTTCTGAAACTTCTTTTTTCATGTTTATTTATTTATTTAGTTGAAGTTTTGTTTAAATTAAATCGGGATTCTGTATAATTTATTATTTCCAAAGTTTGCAATTTTGCATGGCATTGTGAAAGAAAAATGGGCCGTTTAATATTTTGAAGATACTGTTTTATGAATGATAGAAAGTCTTTTCTTCTTTACGAATTTAATTGAAAATTTGTTATGCAACATAAAGTACTGTATATTATTATTATTATTATTATTATTCTATGTTGCAGATGTAATTTATAAAAGAAAATTAACACAGTATGTTGAAGTATTTATTAGTATTTGTAATATAATGTTTTAGTATTATTATACAATGATTAATATTAAGAAATTATGGTGACTCTTCTCTCTGATATACATTTTTGGACTCTACGAGATGATATAATTGTCAAAGATGCTGACATTGGTGCTCATCGGTAAGTAGGTTTTTTTATTTATGACCTTTAAATTCTGTTGATTGAAATGAGATGTTGAATAAAAAATTAATAAATGTTGATAATTGCTGGCAAGCATGTTTTTTTTTAATATTATTATAAATATTTGATTATCAAACCCTTTTTCATCATTACTAAAACAGTATTTGATCCTTGTGAATATATCTTTTTTTAATGTTGTATTGAAATTTTTAGATATCAAGAAAAAGGAAGCGTCACAAAAGAAAGAGTTTACTTCAATCAACGTAAAAAGTACATTGAGTCCAGGGAAGGTGTCTTAGTCTTGAAAAACAGTCGACCAACCAGATTAAGAGATTCATTAAAGGAATTTGAGGTTTGTATAAGTATAAGATTAAAAAGCAATGGTACTTATACTAGATTTAACGCATATAATATTATATATATATATATATATATATATATATATATATATATATATATATATATATATATATATATATATATATATATATATATATATATATATATATATATATATCGGCTATGGATTTTAGGAAATATTAGCCAAAGAAAAATTGGTTAGTGAAGGTTGGAGAGGAGGGAACACCTATCAAACCTTTCTTCGCTTCAGGCCTTATTTGCTTTTTAACAGTTAATGCACTTGGAGATTTGCAGTCCATTGTTTGTGATAAGTTTTTAGTTGGGAAACTTCTATCAGAAAATGTTACTGATGGTACGTAGCCATAGTTGTAAGTTTGATACTCATAAATTCGTTACTTCTGGTAGTACTAGTAGTAAGTAATAGTAATAGTTTTGTTTCTAAGTTTTCAATACTCATTACCTTTAATGCTTTTTATTTAATTCTTTTTCATATAATTTTTTTTTTTTTTTTTTTTTAAATTGTGAATTTTTTTTTATTTTTTTTTTTTTTTTTTATTTTTTTATTTATTATATATATATACTATATATATATATATATATATATATATATATATATATATATATATATATATATATATATATATATATATATATATATATATATATATATATATATATATATATATATGGGATATATAAACTATTCGTTTTCATTTTTTTATTACTTTGCATTAAAAAAAAATAAAAAATGTTTGTTTTTATAGTTGTTTCAAACCAATGCTTTTACAAACCAAACAACCTTCTTTTGTAATAAACCAAAAACCAAGACCTTTGGTTTAAACAAATAATTATATAAACCAAACTATCCTTATTGTAATAAAATCCAATTTATTATTTATTTTTAGTCACCAGCTCCTCCTCATACCTTGTCTACTCCTACAATGACGCTCGCCTTACTCTCATTCATACAACAAAACCAGTCCCATTAACCTCTTCCAAAATCCCGTACAAATTCTCCTCCCACGAACCCAAGATAGTGACCTGTGAAAATATTGGACCAGCTGGAAGGAGATTTGAAAGGAGATTGTCATTCAATTTGACAGAGAAATTGGTATAGTATTTATTTACATTAAATTGTTTAAAAAAAAAAAAAAAAAAAAAAAAAAAAAAAACTGTCTTTAGCATTATATTACATTGGTCTTATACTAAAATATTTATGTTAATAGTAATTTGTATGGTGGCACCTTTAAATAATAATAATAATAATAATAAATAATATCTAATGTACTGAAATTTGCTGTTTTAGTTAAAGTAATGTATATGTATAATATAAAGATTATTATTATTTTATATGGGTCTTATAATTCTTATATAATTTTGTATTTTAATATATTTATTAAATGTAACTGCAGCTTCTGGTTTGGTGGGAAACTGGTGAGGACGAAGTATATCCTTGGAGTCCTTTAGACAAAGATCGAGACCGAGCTAATCTTCTGGTTTATAGTTTATCTGGAGTTAGTTTACAACTTTTAAGCTATTGCAGAACTGAGTTGTCTCCTCTTAGTATTGCCTTTAGTCAGGTAGATGAAAATGTTATTCTTACAGTGGAGCAGGGCTTTGACAAAGTGGGAGGAGTTACTGTGCTCAGTTGTGTCTATGAGGTGAGTTGAAGATAATTTTAGTTCTTAAAAATGAGTTACTACTTTTTTGTTTTATGGTTATCGGTTTTCTTTTGGGTATATCTACATCAGGTTTTACATTAAATTTAACTTTGGGCGTGGGTATGTGTATATTTGGATTTTATTGTAAATTTTTAGATATTGATGTTTATTGGGGGAAAACCTAATATTAGCAATTTTTTAAAAATTTTTGAGGTAGGTGTTTATCTCTATTGTAATTTCTTTTTCTACAGATGGACAAAGGTTCTATACGTCGCGTTAGTGTGACATCAATACCCTTGGAAGCCCCTCTTACAGCCCATTCTTATAACCCTTCTGAAACCTGCCTTTTATTGGCATGTAATAATGGCGTACTTGCTCTGCACTGTGAATCTCGTGGTATGACACACGTAACGAAAGCTGGACTCATACCTTCTTGTATTGCTTGGCTACCATCGGGTACACTTCTTGCAGTTGTAAATGACAGAGGACAGATGCAGGTGTTTGATATGGCGCTTTCCTTAATGAGAATCCAGCTCTTATTGGAAGACTCCAGTCCACAGAGGATTCTTGATTTCTCTGAATACTTTTGTTACCAGCCTTCATTTCGAAAATTGAAATGGGCGTCCGAGAGTCCGTTAAAATATCCTTCTGAGAGGGAGACAGTCGGGAGTGCCATGCCACTTCTATCTTTGTTTTTTAATAATGGTCCAATTGCCTGTCTTCGTATCATATGTTCTGGACATACATCCGACAACGCACTAGGCAAGAATAAACCTCAAGATCCAATTGTTGAATTTTCCCCTGAAATTTTAGTCTGTCAATACGTTAAGAATCGTCAGTGGGATGAAGCGATTAATTTGTTGGTTTCTTTGAGTTGGGAAACGGAAGGATCCAGTGGCTCTGCAGTGTTTATTTTTAGTGGTAGGGTCTCTCTTGAAGCTCCCTTTAACGGGTCGTAGAGAATCTCAAATAGAAGCTGCTCTCTCTTCCTTTCTTCTGTCTCCTGTGCGGTTTAGTCCTTATGTAGAAGAGGAATTTGGGCCTTCTGTTAGAGCTCTAACTAGAAGGTTCTTTTTTAAGTTACTTAGGTACGTATTATTATTATTATTATTTTTAATAATTGGGATAGTATCCAATAGTATGTAATTTTTTAAATTTTTTTATTTTATAAAATACATTCACTTTTAAATTTCAGGTATTTGAAAATTAGGAATTTGAAGTATTTTTTAAAAGATTAAGGAACTTTAATTTTAGAGATGTAAATATCTTGTTAGTTAGAAGACGAACCAATGATAAGAAAAATTATTTAAATAATGGGATAGAAATAAGACAATACTTGAAAGAGGTAGTGGTTTAGGTAATCATTTGAGAAATTAGAGTAGGAAGTAAGACATTGGGGGAGTTACAGTATTTTTTAATTTATATATATATATATATATATTATATATATATATATATATATATATATATATATATATATATATATATATATTATAATATATATATATATATATATATATATATATATATATATATATATATATTATATATATAGTAACTTCTTATTTAACTTCTGATATTGCAACTTCTTAACTCCCTTTAACTTCTAAAACAGTAACTTCTTCAAGGATGTAAATATAATAAAAGTTATGACTCAAAATCTGAAGGGGATGGAAATATTTTAAAGAATTTATTAAGAGTTTGGGAAAAGGAGGGAAAATCTCAAAAGAAGAAGTGTATCCCAGAGAGTAAATGTTACTTGTTACTATAAATGTTTCTAATGTATATAATACTTAACATGAAAGGATGAAATGGAATGTAAATGATACTAAGTATGAGTAACAATAGGAAACTAACTATGAAGTCCTAGGATAAGATAAAAAAAACGGGTAGAAATTGAAGTAAAAACTAGGGAGATGATTATTTTATTACTATTATGATTATTATTATATGGATAATTATCATATTTAGCTTTGTTAGAGATAAGAGGAAATAATGAGAGCTATCTTGATTCGCCTTTAGGTAACAATAGTCCCTGTTAATACCAATATCATTATCCAGATATTGAGTTATAAAATACGTTGTAGGGAGAATGTTTATCATTTAAAACTATAATTACGATATTATTATTATTATGCTTTCGCATTTTTTTACTACCGAATAAAAATTTTGAATTTGCTTAATTTATTTAATTATTTCAGACACGGAAGCTTGGAGAAGTCGTACCGTCTAGCCATCGACCTTAAAGATCGGGATTGCTACTTGCATGTGCATCATGTGGCGAGATCTCGGGGTAATGGTGAATTGGCTGGTTTGGCTTTAGCGAGTGCGAGGGAATTGGGCTCAGACTCGTGTTGGAGTGGTTCCTGTAGCTCCACTTCCGTTGGATCACACTCGGGAGACGAAGAATCGTGTTCCGATAGCAAGAGTGGAAGTGGTTCTTCCTCGTGCTCAACATGTGGTTCCAGATCCGAAGATGAAGGCGATGGTGGAGAAGAGGAGGAAGAAAATAAGAAAGATAGCGAGATAAAAGTGGAAGAAAAAGATGAAAAAGAAGAAAGAAGTGCCATTCGGGGAGGAATTCCAACAGGTTTGTGCGTTTCGTTTATTATTCTTATAATAAGCAACTATTTTATATGATGGTAGAATGAGATTCAAGGAGTTGAATAATTTTAGTGGATAATATTAGTCGAAGCGTAGTCTCATTCAATAGGCTTAGTTATAAACTATTAAAAAAGTTATGGAGTGGGAGTTTGTTTATTTTTCTTTTGATTTAAAGACTAAATTGCATGTGGATTTCCTCTCAATTAGAATTAAAAGTAATTAACTAAAAAGAGGTACTATTAATTAGTGTGGTTATCACTGCCTGCTCTTTGATATTTTTTGTATCCGTAAATGGGGTGTGAAAATATGACAATTTTTAGTACTTAAAAATGTACTAGTTTCCTTCTTGTACCTATTCAACGCAATCTTCCTCACGGCTACTCCTTCTTTAAAAACATTTTACTACTAAAACCTTCCTCTGGTCTTTTAATCTTGTAGATTTTGTTTACCGTGATTTTAGGCTTTATAAAATGAGTATTTTAGTTTAGCAATGCCCTACTCTTAATGGCTATATATTTTCCACTTTTCTTCCATTCATTTTGCACACATACAACTCCAATATTGTCTAGCCATATATAGAAGAAATATCATTAACTATTCTACTGTATCACATCCTTAAAAATGTATCCTCTCCTCCTGTTTTCCACATTCAGAATAGTATTTAGATTCTGGGCTACTCATTCTTGCTTTCTGAAACACTTGAGTAACTTACTTTTTTAATTTAGTGTCTTTTAAGTTTTTACGGTATATGTATTTTAGATATGTCCACTTTTTATAATGAATACATCTTACTAATTGTTAATAACAATAAAGTATTATTTATTTCAACAGAAATGCCAAAAAAATACGTCCATCACACGATAAAACCATCTAAGGTAATTTTTATTTGTGATAATAGTTGTCTGTTCTCGTAATAACTGTTTTCCTGTTAAAATGATGAAGTAAATCATTAGCATTTAAGAGTAATTTATACAAAACTGATGGTGGTTTAATTTTGTCAGGTTCCTCCACCCCCAGTTTTACCAGCAGCAGCAAGTATACCAAGTTCAACAGCTTCACCCTTACATGCTGTAGCTGTGCAGGCATCAGAAGATGGCACCATTACTATAAATATTCGTCAAGGGGCAAAAACATCGAGTCGGCCAACTCCGATGCCTCGTCCTGTGAAATTATCTCCTTCTTTACCATCCGTTAGTGAACGTCCCGAAACTCCGACGAAACCAAACATTAATGGGTTTACGAGAACTGGGTTTTATCAGGCTCAAAATAGACCAATCAGACCCGTTATGTCTGGTCGATTAAAAACGGTGAAGGAAGTGTGTGAAGCATCAGTGTCTTCATTGGAAAGCACGAAAGAAGAACCAAATCTTGTACCTAGTCGAGAACGGGAAAGTCTTCGCAGACAATATGAACAAGCAATATTTCAAGGTAAGATGAGAGAATATATAAGTTTGGTTTGTTTTAAAAAAAAAAAAAAAAAAAAAAAATTTATTATGGCCATTTCCAATTTATTTTTTAAAGCTTCTAATGGTAATATTTTATAGTTTAGTTTTTGCTTCAAATTTAAAAATATTATTATTGTCCACAGAACTTACAACAGAAGAAGAAAATGGAAATGTTGTGAAGGTCGTTCATTTTGGCGTTGTATAGCAGCAAAAAAAACAAAAAAAAAACTTTATATATTTATAAATGTAGTGAATTATTTCTCATTGTCAATTTGGCATTTTCCACAAATTTTGTAAAACTTCTTTCCGAAGGGAAAGTTATTGTAAAATGAAAATCATTTATGATTTATCTGAATACCTTTCAATTTCTGGAAAGGATTGCATAACAAATGCCTGAATAGGAGAGGAAAAAATTGGTGAAGGGATAATTTGTGTTGTAGATATTTGAAATTTTTTTTGTTTTTGTTTTGTTTTTATTAAAGGCAAGCAAATGTAAAGGGACTGGTGTGGAAGTTCTTTAATGAAAGAATGTTAGCCGATGCTGCCAATATACTTCTTGAAAGGTTAAGAAGACAATAGTACCTGGTTAATTTTTGCATAGATTGCACTGAATGTTGAGTTTATATTAATATATGTAAAGAAGAAACAAAGAATACTCAGTAGGCCGTTCAAAAATCTTAATTAAACCTACATAGGGCCATTTATTTTTACGAAATACCTCTTCAGTAGTTTTATAATTAAATACACAAATGGTGCTTCATTTGTCATATTTATTTTTGTACATAATAGATTTAAAAGAAATGTTTTTTTTATACTTTTTTAATATTTACTATGGGTTTTGAGGGAGTTTTTTTTTTATTGTAAAACTTTAATTGAACTAACATTTAATTGTTATGGATATTTTTCGACTCTGACTATATCACTTATACCTTATATGATTCAAGGAAAATAGTTTGGTTGGTTTATGATGAGTGTAGTCTACACACATTTTAAATTTTTAATGTACTAGTTAGTCATTCCGTATCAAGGTGGTTAATTTATCCGAAATTTATTGGTGGTGGATGGTAAAGAGGGGTTCGAAAAGGAAGGTAAGCCAAACACTTCCTAGTAATACTAGGAAGTTATTGCAGGAAAAGATTTGGTAGGTAAGTCATATAGGGTATCAAGATTTCTATTTTCTACTATATAAAAAAATATGTATATATATAATGAAATTTATGTAAAAAAAAAAAAAAAATTTTTTTAATAAACTAATAATGTAAATTCTATATTGTTTTAAATAAAAATTTTATTCTTAATATTCCGTCCATTGAAATACATTTTTTAAGATTTTATTTTATTCTTTTAATTTCCTTTATGGTGAAAATGATCAAGGTAAATAAAAAATATAGGACTGGTTTAAGGAAATTTAAATTACTAAAGGTGGATAATTTTTAAAAAACTGTAGAAGAAAGTTTTAATTTGTACTGTACTTAATTACTATAAGGTAAAAGTAGAAGAATATTCAGCCTATATTTCATTGGATTTTGTTCGTATAGTAATTAGATATTGTGTATGTCTGGTTAGAATATAAAGGGAGGAGGAAGTCGTACGAAAATTTTTTAAAAAAGGAAAGAAATAACTATGAACATAGGAAAGTGTAAAGCGAAAACAAGCTGCGGACACTGGTTAACTTATTCATAATGTATTCTCGTTCAAGTGAACTGCTTACAAAGTGGCTCGCCCTTTACCTTACAAGATATACTAAACAATCAGAGTGAGTGAATGTTGTGGGGATGGACGATACTTACCTTTCACTGGACTATAATATTTGAAGTTGAAACTGTTTTACGACATTTAACTATGCATAGAATTTGAAAAACTGTAGCTTTAGCAGCAGATAATGTATGTCAACGAAGACACTTTTGTTAGTTCTATTTTATTATATATATAAAAAAAAAACTTTGATTTCTTAAATGAATTAACAAATATGAGCAATCGTTTCTTCCAGCAAAGTTGAAGACCAGCAGTTCATAAAGCCATCAATGAAATTTCCAAACAACACATTGATGGTCATTTTCATCGTAGGAATTCTGGCTTGAATGGTAAAAGTAAAACAGTCAAATTTGGTTTATCACAAAAAAAAAAAAATAAAAATAAAAATTATTTTTAAAAGTAATCACGTCATATTTAAAGGAATGGGGAGGGGGGGGGGTCTTAAACACTTTGGTAAAACTCCATCAAATAAGAGTGGTCAAAAATAAAAAATAAATCTCTAAAAAAAATTTTTTTTTTATAGAACCAACAAAAATATAAATATATTTCCTAACATTTATGAAAGCTATTAATATCTTGACCTTTAAGATCTAATAACAACAAACCCTTTTTTGGTATTGAAGAACTTAATTTTTTAGTAAATAACAACAAAATTAAACTATTTTCTGGCATCTTTTCGTGAAGTTTTTGTAATTTTTTGTCAAAAACTTCTAACTTTTTTCTCAACTTTTTCCTTGATTTTCCACTACTTAAAAGTTACCTGGTACCTGTACCTAGTAATAATAATAATATAATAATAATTTTTTATTATAATATAAATTGAAAATATTTAAATAATAATATTAAAATATTGGTAAAAGGTAAATTAAAAATAAAATATATATAATATAATATAATATATATATATATATATATATATATATATATATATATATATATATATATATATATATATATATATATATATATATATATATATATATATATATATATATATATATATATATATATATATATATATATATATATATATATATATATATATATTAGTACCTGACAGTGGCGCACAATAAGTTTATAATTAGTATGTGCTTCCAATTGTGCTTCAAGCACTTCACTAAACCCATCAAGTCCTCTGACAAGACCCTATTTCATAGGATTCGAAATATCCTACAGTTTCTTCACTATTTGTAAAAGCGATTACTTGCTGTCAACTTCTAATCTTATAATCTATTTAGAAAAAAAATGTAGATAAATATTTACTAATAGTTAATAACTAAGATTTTTCTTCCAATGTCTATTTCCGACCTAGCTTTGCATGGGTTATGGAACTACAAATATTAGGCAAGTTTTGAAGGATTTTGTTAAAACTTTTGTGAACAATTAATGAAACTGATTTATTAATACAAAAAAAAAAGAAAAAAGATGCAAAAAGGTGTATTATTAATTAATACTAAACACTGAAAAGCATTTATAAAATACGATTTATTATGTTGTACTCTTAAGACAAATTAAAAGAGACTTTCACCAAATATGTAATAAAACTCATTACAATTTACGATTCATTTAAAAGTAATATTTATCTCAAATAGGTGAGCCAATATGATGCCAAAAAAATTACTGGTAGTTTTAACCCACCTAAAAGGCATCTACATATTACATATAATAGCAGAAACAAAAAGTTTTTTTAAAAAAAATTATGAAACTAATAAATAAAACTCAACTGTGTACTGGAAAATTACATTTCTTTTTTTTAAATTCAAATCTTCAAACATGGCTACTATAGAATAATCAAATATGAACACCAAATTAAACTTAAATAAAATAGGTCTTCTTTTTTTCAAGTATTTAATTATTTTATTGCATATTTACCTTAGGGACATTCGATCCATAATTTTCACCAAATGCATTTTTCGCCGAGTAAAAACTGCTGATTTTATCTTTTCTTCTGTTTCTCACTGTTTTCATAAATCCAATTTTGGAACAAGGAAGTTCCCCACCTTTGTTAAGGTCACCAAAAGAAGTATCTGAAATATATTATCGTTAAATGTGTATCATATCAACTAGTAACTCAAATACAGTCAAACAATGATGTAACTAAAATGCTACATGTCACTCGTACTCTTACGTTTCGTTTAACTGTTAAGATCGTCTAATGCCCTAAAAGGAATTCTATAAGAAGAAAATAGCTCAGATTATGTAACAAATCTTAGAAATAGCTCATATTATGTAACAATCTTAGAAGAATAGAAAACTAACCACATTGACAGATTCATCTCTGATTTGTCGGAATTCTTATGACAGGTAAGCAGAGCATCTGCATCACATACCTCACTTCTGAGATTGCCCTGTTAATAATCAGGATAAACTAGAAAGAATCTGTTTCTCCATGTTGATATTCAAATGAAATTGAACTCTTCACATTAACAGGCTAAATATGTTGGTAACGATCTGGTGATGCATTCCAATCGATTTACAACAATTAGAATGATGTTGAAGAGAAATAGATAAGAGAAAACAGAATGAAAAACATCATTCACAATTGGATAAACTGACAAGGTATTCCAGCAAGTCAAAGAAAACAAGATTCTACAATTTTTAAACGGGTAAAAAACTTGAACAATTTTTCTTGTATCGTCAAATTGTGACGAGTTCTTTGGACAACAATAACAAAAAGACATTGAATAAGCAATTTGCAATCTGATGTATGATGATTTAAGAAATGATGATATGAGCAACTAATGTGATAAGTATTTCAACTATATAACCGAAGCCAGTGGATACGAGATGAAAAAACAATTACTATACGTAAAACCATCCCTAATCCTATAATTGCGCCCATCTTTGGACTGTTTGTGTAAGTGTTGCAAAATTTGGTAGGAAATAAAAATATAAAAATACTAACAAGACTTGGGAAAATATATTCTAATTTGAAAGTTGAACGTTCAAACCTTTTCCCTAATTGCCAAATCATAGAAAATCTAAAATTGGTAATGGACTCAAAGATCCTTAGTGAATCAATATTGTTAACACATTCATACATAAAGTTTTTAGAATTTAAAGTTTGAGTAAAAAATATATTAGGAGCAGTTTGTAAAGTCGAAACACCAAACAGGATGGAAACACTTTGAACTTTTTAAACACTCCAAAAAAAAAGGTTGATGTAACTTACACACCGAGTGCGATACCTTTCAAAAACCATTCATACATTTTAAATATCCAGCTGTAAAATTTACTTATCATTTAATATAAGAGTATGAGAAATGTTAAAAAAAATTTACTGTAAAAAAAATAATAAAGGTTATTCTTTTCTGTATAATTCACAAACTAAGATTTATATTTACATACAGATATGAAGCGAAAAGGAACATCATACATTTTAAACTTACTATTTCGCAATTTAAGAAGAGCAAGTTCTAAGGATGCTGCAGCGTCCTCTGAAGGGTCATGACCTTTAACGTCCCCAACTTGAATATCTTTATTGAGGAAGAGTTTCGCCAGCAGTTTAAGAGACGGTTTAGTGTACGGATTACGAGAAAGATTATAGATGATAGAAGTATCTATAAGATAAGGATGTAGGAGCTGAAAAACAAGTCATTTAAAAAAGCTAAAGGTTCATACACAAATAGTTACTAGAATTAATAAAATTTTATATAAAATATCACTCTTTAGCTATAAGTTTCTAAGCATTTTACCTCTTGCTAAATATTTCCTTTCATACTCAGCAAAATTCTGTCAAATTCTCCCGTATAAATTTTACCCTTTTTTTCATCAAAGTTTACAACCCATTACTAGATTGGAATTCTACGTAGTTCTGCATTAAACCTTTCATTCCCTAATCTCAAAGATTTCCACGATTTTGAAAGACTTCCCTCTTTACTATACCTAAGATATAAATCATCTTTATTTGTGCTTGAAGCAATTTACTGTGTGTGTTTAGAAAGAATCAGATAACCAATTCTCAAGATTTAATACACAAATCTTCTTCATAATTACTTAACCTTATCTGATTTTTAAAAAATGTTTACTACTACTGATAATAATAATAGGAATAAAATAAACAGTCGTAAAAAACTATTTTTTAACTATTATATTTCAATAACCTTACCCACCTTCAGAGCAATTAAATCATTATCTATACCGTGTCCAACAAGAATACAATCTTTGGGTAGGATCTTCCTCAACTTCTGCTGGACTTGGACCACTGACGTTGTAACGTCTACAAGATGATCTGGCGTAATACCTGAATACCTTGTAAGGAAATCAACAATCTGGTTGCTCGGTTTCACAAACGACGAATAGATTACCTATTAAGAGATAGTACAAGATATAAAAGAACGGATTACACACAAACACACGAGTAAATTAAATATGTGCCCACATAATACATGAATACATAAGATACACAACTAATAAGAAATATAAAAAATAGTCTGAAGGGTTGTCAATACAGTGAAGTTGAAATTTTGTGAAAACTGTAAAAAAGACAAATTTTACAATTCCTATAATCATACTGTATGAAAAATAAATTTCAGTTTTGCTTACATTTAATTTTTCATCCACAACAGAGACCCTTGTAAGCTCAATGCCAACAACAGTTCTACACATCTCACAGTCAATGCCAAACATTGGAGAGTCTCGAGTTACCTATATGGAGAAAAAAATGTAAAATTACATGAGAACATCTGCATCAGATATAGTTATTATTCCTTTGATACAAAAGGTACTATGGTTACCAATACACAGAATTTCCTACAGTTATAATTAGTCATTTTGGCTTATATTTTTATTTTTTTTTAAACTTTATCTAAAATCTAAATTTTTTATGTCATCTATCTTGAATATTAAAAAAAATAAAGGAAGAATTAAAGGGTTGAGAAGGAAGGAAGGAAGGAGAGAAGAAAGAAAGAAAAAAATAAATAAAAAAATAAGACTGGCTACGTGCTTAAAGGTACTGGTTCAATTCCCCATATGGATACTAGGAAGATACATCCTAGAAAATTTCTCCTCTTCGAATAGGTGAGGCACAAACTTGTTAATAATAATAATAATAATAATAATAATAATAATAATAATAATAATAATAATAATAATAATAATGATAATAATAATAATAATAATAATAATAACAACAACAACAATGACCACCATACTTTTATAAAAGTAAGAATTAAAAGAAAATCTACAACAACATACTTTTTCATAATGAGAATGAAGAGGAAGCGAATGCTGAATCTTCCCCTGATAAAGTTCCTTCCAGTCCCAGAGGATAATTATATTTTGCCATTTCCCTGTAACCGAAAGGAGGAGGTCAACCCTATTGAACTGATCTTTATGATCTTCTACTATTGATGTGAATTTTTCCTTCAGTATGGGTTCTTCATCTTCCTCGCATGCTATAGGGAATACTACTTTACATCTCGCTGCTCTTCTCAGAGATTTATATTCTGAAATAATAATAATAATAGAAAAGATAGTTAAAAACATATAATGCTCTAAAATAGGTTGTAGTTTAACTATTCTCAAGCTTGGAAATGAACTATACATAAGTGACTTAAACACTCTCTTGCTTAGTTATATAAGAGCAACAATTTCTCAACAATAGTTTCCAGAGGTAGTTTTCGCTTTGAATATTTTCTTTAAATAATTATAATTATTTTAAACATAAAAACATTAATAACTCTTAATTAAATAATGATTAAAAAAAAAGTGAAATTTTCTAATATATCTCAAATCTATTTTGGTGAAATTGTTTTTTACATAAATTTATAGCTTTATTTTCATTTAACCAAAAAATATTGTATCTATGAAACAAAATATAAGTGGACCGATCACCACTGTCAATGGTAATCTTGGAGAGAAAAGGAGAGGTAGGAGGGAGCTGACCTACCTATGTGAAAAGCTGCAAATGTTGTAAGGATAATTCAAAAACGTTAGTTTAATTTTGGAAAATTTAAATACTGTAAGTATAAACACAAGATGAAAGCTGTAAGTAGATAATATAAAAGTTGAAAAAACATGCAAAGCAAATAGGAAAAGAAGTGAGATACCAATTAGATATTAATGAAATTGTGGATTTTTATCTTCCAGCCCTTGTGCTTATTCTGATAACAATCATTTTTCACTATTTAATTCAATCTACAACTTGAAAAAATGTTCTCACAAGAATGTAAATAAATAAAATTCTTTCAAAACAATATCCAAAATATCTTACTTTCTTTAAGTGCTTTAACTATGTTGCTTGACATGGGAATAGATGAAAAAAGTTCAACAGAAGGTTCTTTAGTAGGAGGAGCCACTTCAAACTTCAAAGGGAAACATGAAGAAGAGTAAGGGAGGCTTTCTTGTACTATTTCCAACAAATTCTCCTCTGCAGGTTGAGATAAATCTGAATCTGTTAAACTGGAACAAGATCCTTCAAAACCTTTTCTTTTTTTCTCAGGAGGTTCATCCCCATCAGAAGAAATAAGATTCAGGTCCGAAAGATCCCAACCATCAACAATAACCACAGTGATATTGGAGATAAATTTTCTATTAAAAAGATTGCACCATCTGAAACAAAAGAATATGAAAATCAATACTACAACACTAGATCATACACGACCACATTATCATTATCCATTACCGAAGTAGAACCTTTTTACTATATAAATAGGAAATGCAGTGATGTCGAGGTATCAGTATTTGTGAAATTATCGGTATCGGTTTAAAACTTCAAATGATTATTTATAATAATAATAATTTTTAAAAAACAGAATTAATTCTTAATTGGTTTTTCATATATATATACATAAACTGCAGACCTTAATATTAGTAACAACTAACTACAATTTATATACTTGAATATGACAATTTTCAAATGTTGTTACTACTACTAGTGTTAAGGTACTTACAATGGTGATTGTGGAGCTTTTGTTCCAAGTAAAGCTTGCAATATTAAACTCTGAATACAGTTAAATGTTAATGGAACTCTAAGAGCTCTATCTGCACAAAGTAAACTCCTTTCTCCTCTTGGCTCCAACACGAGTTTAGGTTTATTCTGCAAAATCAAAAGAATATACGTTAAAGACGTGTCTTTAGTGAGACTCACTCTTCCAGAGGTTATAAATACAGAAAAGAAAAAAAGAAAAGGGTGGTTTTAAAGTTTCTGTTTAAGCTGTTACGGATTTTGAGTTTTATTTTATAAATTTTTTAGTAATTTAAAAAAGATTTCCGTAAAATAAAAAGAGAAATTATCACAAAAAAAAAATAAATAAAAAAAAAAAAAAAATAAAAAACTCATTTCTTTAAAAAAAGGAAAAAAAAAAAAAAAAAAAAAAAAATTTTGACAAAAATAAAATCTAATATAACAATGTAACATTTTCAAAGCTAAATCTAATTTCTCTTTTTCCTTTTAATTAATAATTAAATTTTTACAATTATAAAAACAAGAAAAATTAATCAAGGAAATAATTAACTAAGGAATATATTGCTAGTAATAAGATGTTAAAAGGATTAACACTTAGTATTACTAACAATAATTTTTTTCAGAAATTTTACATTTTTATATGTGGCAAAAATGTCACAACAAATTTTTTTCAGTCATTTTCTTATAAGAAATAAATTGGTGAAGTGACTTTCTTATGCTTAACATGTCTTTTCTCTATTCAAAATTTTACTGTGACATTTTTGCCACTTGTCCCAACGATTCGTTAGGACAATTTTTGCCACTTGTCCCTATGATTCATTAGGACAATTTTTGCGATATATATATATATATATATATATATATATATATATATATATATATATATATATATATATATATATATATATATATATATATATATATATATATATATATATATATATATATATATATATATATATATATATATATATATATATATATATATATATATATATATATATAATATATATATATATATATATATATATATATATATATATATATATATATATATACGTATATATATATATATATATATATATATATATATATATATATATATATATATATATATATATATATATATATATATATATATATATATATATATATTTATTCCTGCTTTTTTACAGGTAAGTTCAAAGTAATTCCACATTTTGTGAATGAATAAAATATAATTATAATATATAAAGTATTACGAATGTAATTACAACTAAGCCTTTACCTTTTCTCTGGGTTTCACTTTAAAATCTTCTACTGAGAGAGAATCTACAATACCATTTTCTTGATTTTCAGACTTTGCAGACACATACTTTATATATTCTGCAAATCGAACCATTATTTAAGTTGATAATTTAATCATAATAAAACAAAAACTCCAAAATTGAAATATAAATTATTTTATATCTGTAAAAGTTATATATATATATATATATATATATATATATATATATATATATATATATATATATATTATATATATATATATATATATATATATATATATATATATATATATATATAATATTATTTGAGGAACTACAAATTTTTTTCACTTTTTTTTTCTACTCAGCCAACCTACATAGAGGAAATGATCTTAATATGAATTCTTTAGTTTATAATCTAATGGGAAAGGATTTTTATAAGAAGAAGAAGAAGAAGAAGAAAAGAAAAAAAAAAAAAAAAAAAAAAAAAAAAAAAAAAATATATGCATATTAAAAAAAAAAAAATTTAAAAAAAATGAAAAATTCAAAAAAAAATTTTTTTTTTTTTTTGTTGAATATTTTTTTTTTTTTTTTTTTTTTTTTTTTTTTTTTTTTTTTTTACAAGTTGCTAAATTATTCAAAAGTATAATAATATATATATATATATATATATATATATATATATATATATATATATATAATATATATATATATATATATATATATATATATATATATATATATATATATATATATATATATATATATATATATATATATATATATATATATATATATATCCCCTTCTGTACATTGTCTAACGGTGACGTTGTTGTCAATGGTTCAAATCCTGGAATGCAGAAATTTTTCTTTTATATATTTATTATATATATATATATATATATATATATATATATATATATATATATATATATATATATATATATATATATATATATATATATATATATATATATATATATATATATATATATTATATATTTTATCACCACCACTCACGGGTTGAGGGAGTACAGCAAATGATCATGTGCATAGACCAATTTGGGCCCTGTCTAAAGTCAGGGAAAACCAGGGTTTGCCTGTTGTGGTCAAAATGGCTAATTATACTCATTAATGGTGGATTAAATCAATTAAAATATAAGAAAATTAAGATTTTTCTTCTTGTTTTTTTCAATAATTTCTTTCTTTTGTTTCTTTTGACTGCTTTTTTACTAGTGAATGTTCATCTTTGTGTTTTGATTTTAGATGCCACCATAAAGATTTGGTTGAAAATTTTTTACTTGGGGCACCCAGATTTCTTCTTCTAGTTTCCTGGCTGCAAATGTTTAGACCAGCTTGTGCCTAAGCCTAACTGGCAGTTTTGTAGTGAGTGTTGGATCATTGAATGTGTAATTAATTATATAATAGTTCTAAATATTATGTAGGGGCTTAGTTTCATTTTTATCTTACTTTGAATGAATGAACTAATAACTAGGGATAGAATAGACCTGTGTTAGCAGTTTTTTTTCTTTTGACTGGGACAGTCTCGATAGGCCTGTGCAGCTTCTAACTGTCTCTATTTTTGTAATGTTTTAATGAATCATAGTTTAATCATAAAGTTTAGGCTGATTAGAAGATTTAACCCAAGTTTCAGTGATACTCATCACCAGAGGTTGCTTTTCAAAAAGAAAATGCTTCAAATCTGGTAGTTTCTTAAATAAGGATTTAGCATTCCATAAAACAATATTATTTTTTGCCATAATGATTAAGATAGGATGTAAACAAGGCAAAGATATTATTACTAACCAAAACTGCTGCATGAAAAGACTTCTTTGAAATAAAATACCTGAAAATTTTTTGGTAGATAACCATGAATTTCTTCAAAAAATAAAAATTATAATCCGAGTTATAAGGATTACTTTCTAATTTATGTGCACTTAAAGACTTATTATCCAGACTTCTTTTTTTCTGAACTGTCTTCTTATGCTTTGGAAAGTTGTCTAAATTAGTTCAAAGTTCACTGTTACAAAAAAATTTTGGGCTGTTTTTTTTCTTTGGTTTCTCAATACAAATGGAGTTCTGAATACTTACAGTTGAAGAAGAAGTATATACTTATTACACTCATTTCATCATCATCAGGTAGGTCTAAATCAGTATCACATTTCAGCTTGTACTTGTGCAAAGGTTCTATTTGAGTAAAAAGGTTTTGTAGGTCTTAAATGTGCTTTATTATCATTTTGCTTAATAACAGGAAATGTTTACTTAGAAGTCTGCATTATCTATATTTAAGGAGTCTAACAAAAAAGGTCATTACATCCATCGATTTCTACATTGTATTGTAGCTTATTAGTCCAAATCTCCAGTAGCGTCGTGAGGGACATGGATATACTGTATACCCTACTGAATTAGAGGGCCCTAATATGTATAATTTGCGGGGATACCTGTTTTGCTTTCCATTTTAGACAGTTTTGAGTTTACTTAATATATCTAAAATTAATGGGTTCTCATTCCCAAGAATTCAAATATCTTTCTTCTTTAATTTCAGAAATGTCCACCTCTATATCAACTGGGCCTACTCTTCCATAATGAATATGAAGTAGGTCATCCCTGAAAGATTTTGATATCCAATATCTAATGCTATAAGGTTTGATTTTTTTTTTCAATGTCAGAGATGTCCAATTCCAGTTTATTTAAGTCAGAAATTTCAAATTTACATCCTACCCCACGACCTAGTGGTGAAATAGAATTTTCAATAATATATTTACCAAATAATGACTCATTTAATAATTTAGTGACCTTTGTAAAAATAGCCTTATCCATCATAGATTTAGCTATTATCATACTTTGTAAAAATAGCCTTATCCATCATAGATTTTATGATAATTATATTATTTCTACTAGACAAATCCTGTCCAACTTTAATACATGATTGGAGACCTACTTGATGGTTTTCCTTTGGTATTCTTTCAGTTATTCTTTAGGATTTTAGCCTGGAAATAGATTTTCATCATTTTTGTACAAAACACAGGAAATATAATAAAAATAAGAGTAAAATCAAAAATTTTAACTAGAGATGACTATAACATCAATTACTCAAGTAGCAAATATCTATACTTTTCACCTATATGTCTTCAACTCTTAACACCATATTCGACATAAGCAAAATATATTTATTTTTTTACATACTTAGATAACATTCACCATATTAGGTCTATTTACTGGCAGTAGGAGTACATTTATCCATAAAGTCCAGATTAAGTTAAGTCAAACTAGTTTGTCAGATCTAAGCAATACTTATTTTATTGTTTGGATTTACACACTGAGATAGAAAGCATCCACCAAGTTAGGCCTATTTGCTAGCCATATGCATACATTTACCATTAAAGTCCAGGTTAGGTTGTCTAACTAGTTTGTTAGATCCAACAAACTAGTTAGACTTAACCTAACTTGACTTGATGAGTAAATATACTCCTAGGGCCAGCGAATAGACCTAACATGGTGAACACTGGCTCTCTCAGTGCATAAATAAAAAAATAAAACCTAGACAATATTATTTAAATCTAACAAACTATTTCAACTTAACCTAACCTAGACTTGAAGGGTAAATATACGCCTACAGCCAGCAAATAGACCTAACCTGGCGAGCGCTGTCAGTACTTTAAAAAAAAAAAAAAAAAACAAAAAAATAAAAAAAAAAAAAAAAAAAAAAAAAAAAAAAATAATATAATAATTTATATATATATTTTAATATATATATATTATATAATATATATATAATTTATATATATTATATAAATGAAGGTTCAATTTTCATTCCCACATTTAATTTTTATAAAAGAATTTATGGATTCGGACAAGTTATTGTTTAAATTTAAAATATTGTGAAGCTCAAAATGATTTAATATATATTTCAAATATATATAATTCGCATATATAATAATAATATATATAATAATATATAATAATATTAAGAATATCTAGTAGCTCTTGGAAGCAAAGTTAAAGTGCGGTTTTATTGCGTGTATAAAAAGTAATTTTTTTTAAAAGTTATGTTACATTACATAGTTTGATCAGACTAAGTTGCGTTACGTTAGATTAAGCTTGGTGTAGGTTAGGTTAGGTTAGGTTAAGTTAAGTTAGGTTAGGTTAGGTTGAGTTGAATTAGGTTAGGTTGAGCTCAGTTTTGTTAGGTTAGGTTAGGTTAGGTTAGGTTAGGTTAAGGTTAGGTTAGGTTAAGTTAGGTTAGGTTAGATTAACTTAGGTTATGTTAGGTTTTAATAATAATAATAATAATAATAATAATAATAATAATAATAATAAAATAATTAATAAATAAAAGAATAATAATAATGATAATAATAATAATAAAAATAATAATAATAATAATAATGATAATAATATTTATTTAAAAGCATATAAAAATGCAACAATTAACTTTAAGAAATATTTATTTATTTATAAAAAGGATGTATTTTTTTTTAAAGGCTCAAAAGAATTGTTTTATTTACATTTGTAACTTTTTTGGACTTCACAATAATTTTAATGGATTAATTTTGTATAATTATTTCCAATTTTTAGTTTAAGTTGAAGCCAAATTTGTTGTTCGATTCTTATCATTTGTCATAAAAATTAAAATGTTGGTGAATGAAGGGAACAAGCATCATATATATATATATATATATATATATATATATATATATATATATATATATATATATATATATATATATATATATATATATATAATATATATATATATATATGGGTTCGTCTAAATGAAGCAACCATTTTCAGCGGTCGAAAAAAAACCGTAAGAATTTAGTGTAAATTTAAAATGATTTCGGGTAAAAATAAGTAAAAGTAGTGGTCTAATAATTCAATTTTTGTATTTTTTTTTTAATTAGTATATATATATATATATATATATATATATATATATATATATATATATATATATATATATATATATATATATATATATATATATATAATCATAAAAATAAACTAAATTAAAAATTAGAGATATCCTTTAATATCATTATGAATAAATTTCCTTATTATTCAATTACATGTATACTTTTACTACTAACCTAACCTACCTAACTTAACGTAACCTAACCTACCTAACTTAACGTAACCTAACCTACCTAACTTAACATAACCTAACCTAACCTACCTAACTTAACGTAACCTAACCTACCTAACTTAACGTAACCTAACCTACCTAACGTAACCTAACCTACCTAACATAACCTAACCTACCTAACCTAATGTAATCTTTTCAACTCTCTCTCTCTAAATATATATATATATATATATATATATATATATATATATATATATATATATATATATATATATATATATATATATATATATATATATATATATATAAAAATAATAGAACTAAAATTAAATATAAAAACACATCTTATTTTATACTTTTTAAACTTCACTTTATATATAAATATTTATATATATTAAAAAAAAAGTTTTAAGGTAAATTTAATGTTTTTGAAATGTATTGAAAACTGTTAGGGTATTTTTTACATTTTCAGAGATGGTTGCTTCATTTGACCTTGTGCCTATAAATATATAGGCTTAGGTTAAGAATCTTTCTGACCTTATATATCGATATTTTTTTTATTGATATTTTTAAAAATATCGATATTTTGATGGCAGTAGGCCTCATCTCGTGGCCACGCTCTTTTATAGGTTAGGTCTCTATTTTTGGCAACTTCGGTAGTTCAAGTTATGATAAGTCGAACTAAGTTCGCTATAAAACTTAATAACAATAATAGCATACATGAAATGAAAACTAATAACAACAAATATCAAAAAAATTGAATTGGCATATCAATGTTTCTATATATAAATATCGATATTTTTGATATTTCAATATTTTTGAATATCAATATTTTCCAAATATCGAAGGTCAGAAAGATTCTTAACCTTTACCATATATATATATATATAATATATATATATATATATATATATATATAATATATATATATATATATATATATATATATATATATATATAGGCAAGTTTTTTTGAGGGAACTCTCCGAAACTCTAAAAATTTGATAAAATGGGAAATACCCCAAATTGTTGACAGGAAAATTAATCAACAATATCATCACTCACAGGTCGGGGGTACGTGGGGCAGAGCCCCCATAGACAAATGCTCGGTATAATACCAAATTTATGTTTGCTAGTTTATCAATTGTCATACAAAACCATTTTTTTAAACATCTTACTGTAAACCACAGTAAAAACTTTGTAGATCCACAAACTGGAGCTTACACCCAAAACATAGAGACTACATGAAGTGTACTTAAATACAAAAATTAAAAATATATATATATAATTTATATATATATATGGTAATTGTAGCGTTCACGGGAGTGGATTTTTTCGTACGAGACAAGGTTGCTAATATACCTACGCGTTTGGGAGTTCGACTAGAACTACGCGTAGGAATTTGAAACTAATAACATAGCCTAAGAATTTGTGATACGACAAGGTTGCTGGATCATTGGCGTAAAAAAAAAAAAAAATAAAAAAAAATATATATATATATATATATAGGATACCGAACGACCGGCCCCGGCCCCGGCCAACCCCGGCCCCGGCCAAAAATCAGGGAAAACCGGGGTTGCCGGCCGGGGTTAAAATGGCAAATTATACTTAAATTTTTTTTTTTTTTTTTAATTTTCAGCCGATTCTGCTGAAACTTTCAGTTATATAGATTTTTTACCGGTAAGAAAAGTCCATTTCTAGCGTTTTTCCGAGTCTATTACGGTTAAAAGTTTTTTTTTTTTTTTTTTTTTTTTTTGAAATTTTACCCTTTTTTAATTGAATTGTGGTGCCAAACCACTTTTTAGAATGAGCTGAAAATTGGATTATTTATTTTAAAATTAAATGGGATACAAAAGTCTCTAATAGACTTTTGTTCCCATAGTTATAGGAAAAATGTTATATGCCAAAAACTGACCAACTATAGAAAAAAAAATTTTTTTTGAACTAAAAAAATCCACCTTTTCAGACAAAATTTAAAAAAAAAAAAAAAATACAACTATGACATTTCCTATTTTTGGTGTGTATAGAGGAGGGGTGGGGCTACAAATTCCTCTGTGTACTTTATTCGATGACATTCGTTGGTTTTGAGATATAGCCTTCAAAAAGGTCCATTTTTGGCCAAATTTCATAAATTCCCAAAGTTTGAGAGGCTATATCTCGCTTCAAACAAAAAGCATTTAAATATGCACTAAATAAATATTGTTGCCCTGCCCTCTTCTAAACAATATTCACAAATAAAAAAATAGTAGGTAGCGTTTTTATAAATAATTTTTTCCTCCAGAAGGGTACGATTTATGCAAATTTTTTTTCAAGTGCTTATATAACTTTTTTCTAGACGTGATATCAAAAACCTATTCCCACCAATGCAAGAAATTGGGGCAAAGGTATTCAGCTAAATTTTCAGCTCATGTGGACCAGTGGTTTGATCCAGTTATTCATTTTTTTCAACTTTGGGTCCAAATAAGTTTCAAACCATTATAGACTCAAAAAAATGCTCGAAATCAACTCAGAACTTCGTTAAAAAATTCACATACTTTGAAAATTTCAGCTCAATCAGTCAAATAATAATAAAAAAATTTCAAACAAAATATAAGAAAATTAAGATTTTTTTTTTCTGTTTCTTTTGACCGCTCCTTTTCTGCTAGTGAATGTTCATCTTTGTGTTTTGATTTTAGATACTCCAAAAAGATTTGGTTGAAATTTTTTTTTACTTGTAGCACCCGGAGGTTCTCTTCTAATTTTCTGACTGCAGATGTTAACATTTAGCTATTTCGAGCCTATCCTGAAACATTGCAAAGTATTCAAATACTGCAGAAGCTGATCTTTTAGCCATATTGACTGAAAGTATAAACAAAATAATAATTTTTAAATA
>SEYY01021210.1:67500-98317 GCA_009176605.1 Armadillidium nasatum | reverse complement strand
CTTCTAGTCTTTGTAAGATAACCATAGCTGTGATTTGTCACTTATCTGATGACTCCAAATATGATGTGAAGTCATTGAACGGTTTCGTAAATCATAGTTTCACATTATTTGTCCTCTTGATGATAAACTACTTCATAATTCGTATATAGTATCCATGTTACAGGTATTTACTAAAACTGCTCCATTTGAAAGAGGATTCATTTCTGCTGAATTTTATCCTGTTTTGAAATTATTGAAAGCAATAGGTGATTCAAAAGAGAATGGATTTCTTTCTCTAAATTCTAATTTCCAATACATCTAAGTCTCACTTGCCATAAGATTTACTGCCTTTTCATCATACTTTGTTCTTTCCAATAGACGCTGTTATGAATATATTTGACAATTAAGGTACCCCATAGTAATATATTAGAAATAAAATTAGTCCAAAATTTTTGTGTTGCCTCCACCACCAAAGGAATTTTTCCTTTTGATTTAAGTCTACCGTGGCTCGAACGGTAGGGTCATTGACTCACGTGCTTGAGGGCGCCGGTTCGATCCCACTTCGGGATCCTAGGTATATACTACCTAGAAAGTTCCTCTCCTTGAATAGGGCAATGCCCGTGAGATGTGAACTTTAAAAAAGGAAAAAAAAAAGTAGACCTTACAGACTCGAGCATTATTTTGAAAGGGAATAGAAATTGATAACTTTGATATTGAGTGTTTTAATGTTTTCAATTTGTCATTCTTGAATGACAAATTTTTTATAAATTATTTATTGAAAGATTGTATAAATTATCATTTATTTTACTTTTTCCAATGGACTCACTTCTGCATTGTTATTTTAACATGAAGCTAACTTATACTTATTTCATGTTACATTTTCGAAATTCTATTTACAGTGCCTGGTTGGGGCTCAGCTCATGTGCAAGGGTTTGGAGAAGAAGCGGGAGCCAAAACTCAAATATTTAATCTTATCAGATCTATTAAAACTGTTATGAAATGTAAGTTCATTTATCTTTTTCATCATTAAACTTGTATTTGGTGATTATGGATATATATATATATATATATATAATATATATATATATATATATATATATATAATATATATATATATATATATATATATATATATATATATATATATATATATATATATATATATATATATATATATATATATATATATATATTATATATATATTATATATATATATATATATATATATATATTTATATCTATATTTTTATTTGTTCTTATAAGGTCCCTATTAACTTTGGTAATAAAATAAAAAAATCTTCAGAATAAATAAGGATAATAAATTAACAAGAGGCACTTCAAAATGATCTCAGCAGTGAGACAGCCATTCTTACCTAAACACTAAACTACACTTCTTGGCATGGTATCCTGTTATAGGTCACTTAAACAGAAAAGCTCAAAATGTCAGGGTTTGGCAAGGATAGTTTTTACCACCTTAGTTTTCCCCGGGAAAAACTCTCAATGATAAAATTAGATAAATATTAAATTTAGGAATTTTACTACAGTGGAACATCGACCTACGAATTTTATTTGTTCTTACTCAGTTCGTGCCTCGAAATGTAGGTCCCTCGAGGCTATTTTCCCTCATTTAAATTAATGTTAATACAATCAAATCATTCTGGTGATCAGAAACTTTTTTTTTTTTTGTTTTATTTTTAAGTTCAATCATATTTTGTAAACTTGAAAACTTTGCGTAATAAAATAAAAAGTAATCTTCAGAATAAATAAGACGTGATAGGGTTGAACATGTAGGAGAAAAGCGTTTAACAGAATATGGATATATATATATATATATATATATATATATATATATATATATATATATATATATATATATATATATATATATATATATATATATATATATATATATATATATATATATCATTAAACTTTATTCTAATTCATTTCAGATCCCCTAATTCCGATGAATATCTGTATCATCCTCTTCAAACTTATATTTGGTTAAAATATTCTTTTATAAATTTTGTTATACAACTTTATATTTATTGACCATTTTATTTTTACATTTTTTAATAAAATTGTTTAAAAAATATTTCTTTTTCTTCTGAAATGGTTGAAAATTTATTCAAATTTTATTCTTCAGATTATAGAAGACTTTAGAATATTTTTTAGAAAGTAGAGGTTAAATAATAATTTGTTCATTTTTAATTTTTGAAATGTGATGTTTGTTACAAACTTGCAGCAGACATATATATATATATATATATATATATATATATATATATATATATATATATATATATATATATATATATATATATATATATATATATATATATATATATATATATATATATATATATATATATATATATATATATATATATATATAATAAAATAAAATAAAATATAATTATTTATACACTTTTTAAGTCTGCTATACGAAGAATCGAACCCTGACTTCTCAGCTGATAAGACTGAGCGCCACCTCTGTACCACGACAGTTCAAAAGGAAAGCTCATGAGCAACCTGTCAAGCACTCTCTCTCAAAGGATTCCCCCTACTGCATTTTGGCACAGGACAATGAGTCGGGTACTATCCTCTTTCTCTAGCAGACTATTAAATATATGCAAGTATTAAAACCACAGGGTTTGTGGAGATAAAATATACAAACTTTTCAAGTCTGCCATACGAGGATTCGAACCCTGACCCCTAAGCTGGTAAGACAGAGCGCTACCTTTATACCACGACAGTTGAAAAAGAGATCTCTAAGAGAAGACTGGTGAACAACCTGTCATGTAGACCCTCGCAAAGAACTCCCGACTGCACTCTGGCATTGGGCAACGAGTCAGTTACTGTCTTTCTCACAAACTATTATTAAATAGGTCAGGGTTCGATTCCTCATATAGCAGACTTGAAAGGTTGTATATTTTAACTATACGAGTCATTCGGTTTTAATACTTGCTTTATACTTATATATATATATATATATAATATATATATATATATATATATATATATATATATATATATATATATATATATATATATATATATATATATATATATATATATATATATATATATATATATATTTATTTTTTTTTTTATTTTACATCTGGTCGGCAAAGGCCTACTATAAATTCCACCAGAGTTAGGGGAAAAGACGGGATCCTGGTCAAAATTAAAGGCCGACGTGACCTGATACACGACGTTTGAAGGTGTGTAAGTCAAAGGAAGTTGGGAAAATAGAAGAAGGGAGTGTGTTCCAGACTTTGCCAGTAGAGTACATGTAGGACAGAGCATAGCGGTTAAGTCTGGGGTCAGAGAGTTGGACAGAGAAAGGATGAGACTGTGTAGAAAGTCGAGTCACACGAGCCCTTCTCAGTGGAGGAGGTATGCGACGAGAGAGTTCAGAAGAGGAGTGTCCATTGTAATAGCTATAGTATAGAGAGAGTGACGCAACATTTCGACGGGCAGAAAGAGATAGGAGAGGATTAGTGAGAGCAGGAGAGTTGATAAGGCGAAAAACCCTAGACTCCACCTTCTCAAGGAGAGCTGTATGAGTGGAACCACCCCAGATGTGTGACGCATACTCCATATAGGGGCGAACAACACCCTTATACAGTGCAAGCAACCTGGGGTGGATTGAAGAAATACTGAAGGATCTTTTCTCGTGATCTTTCCAAGAAAGATCACGAGAAAAAGAAACATTAAGAACAGGTGAAGGTCTGAGTTGAGTGTTCTCGAAGAAGATACCATAGTTGTTTGGAAGATTGTGTCGAGTAGAGAGATGGAGGAATTGAGTTTTGGTGGCATTGAAAACAACCATGTTCTCTCTGCCCCAATTTGAAATACAAGATAGATCAGGTCAGATGCTCCAAGGCAATCTTCCTTGCATCTAGTAACTGTTGTTGGGAGGGGCGCCTTTAAAATTGAAAAGAGTAATGAAGTGTGGAGTCATCAGCATAGGAGTGGATAGGAGATGAAGTAACAGAGAGGAGGTCATTAAGGAAAAGTAGAAAAAGTGTTGGTGATAGGACAGATCTTGAGGAACACCACTATTAATAGATTTAAAGGAAGAGCGGTGGCCGTCTACAACTGCTGCTATAGAACGGACCGGAAAGAAAATCAGAGAGAAGGATAGATACCGAAAGAGGGAAGTTTGGAAATCAAAGCTTTGTGCCAGACTCTCTCGAAAGCTTTCGACATGTCTAGCGCAACAGCAAAAGATTCACCGAAATGCCAAAGAGCGGAGAATCAAGAGTCAGAGAGAAGGGAAAGAAGATCACCAGTAGAGCGTTTCTTACGAAAGCCATACTGGCGATCAGAGAAAAGATTAGAAGAATTGAGATGTTTCCAAATCTTCCTGTTAAGGATAGATTCGAAAAACTTTAGAAAGAACGGAGGTTAAAGAAATGGGACGTTAGTTAGAGGGATTGAGAGGGGTTCCCCTTCTTCGTCACAGGCTGAATGAGCGCACGTTTCCAGCAAGAAGGGAAGGTTGAAGTAGAAAGACATAGACGAAAAAGTTTACCAAGGCAGGGTGCAAGCTCGGAAGCACAAGCTTTGAGAACCACAGGAAGGACACCGTCAGGACCGTACGCCTTCTTAGTGTTAAGCTCAGAGAGAGCAGAAGTGACGTCTTTAGAAGAAATTATAATTTTAGGCATAAATGAGTTTGAGGGGGTTGAAGGAGTAGAAACAGCTCCGGAATCGCCTAAGATTGAATTAGAAGCAAAATTTGAGCAAAGAGTTCAGCTTTAGAGGAAGGCAAAACAGCAGTTGTACCGTCAGAAGATACTAGAGGAGGGAAAGAGGAAGAAGCAAAGTTAGAGTTGACATTTTTGGCAAAATGCCAGAAAGGGCATATATATATATATATATATATATATATATATATATATATATATATATATATATATATATATATATATATATATATATATATATATATATATATATATATATATATATATATATATATATATATATATATATATATATATATATATATGACAGAAAAATTTTACGCACGCCAGAATTCGAACCCATTGACAACTCGTCACAGTTAGACAATATACAGAAGGCTCTACCACCAAGCGACGCCGCCTTCCCAAGGAAAGAAGGCATAGTAGAACGGTTTTCAAGCTCTTCTGCTTCGAATCACTGTAGCAACTCTGTATTTATCTAAATTCATAGTAGGGTGCTACGTGATTGGAACCCCTACTGAGGCTACTATGGCATTCTGCTGGGTGCTCCTGGGTTGCAGGAATAACCAATCAAAATCAAGCAGCGCCAATATGAGCACAACAACTTGCGACTAAATTAGCAATATAAGAGTTATATATTTATCTGGTTTTACTTATATTGCTACGCATAAAACTTAGAACAAGCACCTATATCAAAATCCTAATTTTTACGTTGCCTCTCAACTAAATTTTGTAGTATAAATACCGTTGTTTCTCATAATAAAGTTCAGTATTCTAATCGACTTCAATTAATTATGAAGACAGGACTTTCAGTTTTAGTTTGGTTTGTTATTTTTTTTTATATATCTATTTACTTAATGATTATTGTTATTTCTTTTATTATTAATTATTATTATTATTTATTTGTAGATCTGATTTGTCAGTTGAATAAAGCCTAAAATCACTCCTAATTTCTTTCGGACATTACAATAAGACAGAGAAAAATTTTAAGCACGCCAGAATTCGAACCCATTGACAACAGCGTCGCCGTTAGACAATGTACAGAAGGCTCTACTATCGAGCTACGCCCCCTTCCCAAGAAAATAATGCATAGTAGAACGGTTTTCAAGCTCTTCTGCTTCGAATCACTGTAGCAGTCTTATCTAAATCCATAGGAAAAATTTTCTGTCTTATATTGCTAATTTAGTCGCAACAGTTGTTGTGCCCATGTTGGCATTACTTGACTTCGGTTGGTTACTCCTGCAACCCAGGTGCCAAACTGAGAGTGCCATATCGACATAAAAAACAAACGAACTTTACAAACCCCTATGAAGGAGAACTTCTCCAATATAAAATAAAACTTAAAAATATAAAGTATATAAACTAGATAAAATAGTGAGAGCATATGAACAGTTTTTATAATAACAAGTGTCCTCTCGAACCCCAGAAAAGTTAATTCAAATGTTCAGTATAGCCATTTTGAGGGTTTTTCTTAGTTTAGCGAATATTTTTTAAATATTTAGTATACAGTTCAAAATTCATTAATGCAAAATAAATTAATTAAAATGAATCATCTCCAATAGTAGGTAAATAAGTGAATTTACCATTTTCAAAGAAATTAAGTCTCCTTGAAGTTTCACTAATTATATTTTCATTTAATAGAAAAGCTAGAGGTAACTGATATTGGGATTCTCTGACATAATATAAAAGGAAAGACAAAAGAACAGTTGTGTGACTGACTAACAAAAATAAATTAACCTAACTAGTTAATATTTTATTTTATCCTACAAAGAAAATATAAAAACAAATGCTACTCAACATAAAAAATGTATAAGGTTTATTAGCTGTAATTTACTTTTAGCGTTTCCAAAAAAAAAAAAAAAAAAAAAATGAGATTTTAATGTAAAAGGCTAAATTTATCTCTTAAGGTTAATTCAATATTAGTGGCCTTTTTAAATAGGTTTTCCTATTCAATATCCTGAGTATAAAAAAACTACTCCTAATGCCACAAAATCAGAACCGTTTAACAGGTCAAAATATAAATTTAAGTCAATTTATTAAATTGAATAAAAGCCTAACAGGTCTACCCTATATCCAATAGTCAAATGTTAAACTAAGCAAATTTATCCTAGAGTATACTGTCTGGAGTCAAGACAGTCAATCAGCTCTATCTATTGGTTCAGAATTTAAAATTCCACTCTCAAACATTCAAATAAGAAAAATCTCAAAATAAAAATAATTGTCTTCGTTTAATACTTTGCAAAAATAGCAAGTTCTGGAAGATATTCACTTCAATCATTGGGGACAGCAGCGAGTTTTTACAGATCTACTTTTATATTTTTACTTAGTGTTTGTAAGAGAGAGAGAGAAAAAAAAGTCATCTCAAACACATGCAAAACCTTCATCTTTAAAAATAGATGTTGTCATCTAAAAATAGGTATCCTTATTTTAGAGATATTTTTAAAATACCACAGTTAGTAAAATTAAAAAGATTCTTAATACTGAGAATAAAAGACTTGATTGAAAGGTAAATTTTGAAAGTTAAGAAAGCGGAAGAATATCTCACAAACTACCATTCTATAGTATATACCGTGACCATACTTGGTATAACGGTAGAGTGATTGATTACGTGCTTGAGGGTGCTAGTTCGATTACACATGCGAATCCTACATAAAAACTATCTATAAAAGTTACTCTCCTTGAACACAGCAATGCCCGTGAGATGGGAACTTAAAAAAGAAAAATATAAATATTACACCATGAAATTTATATCATATATTTACAAAACATATTTTCTGCAGTAGTTTAATTAAGAAATTGCAGAATGCCTATTTGGCATTTCTTCACTAGTATTTAGCATTGTATGGTATTTGGCTGTGTTATTTAGCACTGATTTGTGTTAAAAAATTGGCAACATTATCTTTCTTACCAGTGGTTATAGTCTTTGTCTTTGGCAAAGCTGGCCTACGTCTATGGTACCTCCTCCAGTCCTACTTGAAGGACAAAGTTTAAAGCCGATTATACCCTAGATGCTTATTTCAAGCACGCTTTTTCTACAGCAGTCGTTGGTTTGCGTTAAGTGCACGTTTAAAAGTAAGTATTTTTACATTCTATTTTAAATCATAAGCCTTATTATTGGTTCAGTGTACAGAATACGTAAATAAAAATTTGGTATCTAGTGACATGTAAAAAGTAATAAATAAATTTGTTATTAAGAATGGAACTCGCAATTCCTTTTGGTAATTGAGCGTTAACAGTAGTAGATTTTTTCGAACGAGACCAGGTTGCTGAGAATAGCTACATACCTATGCGTTGCTAGTTCGATTGGAACTACTTATTCATGCGTTGCGAGTTCGACTGAAACTAAGGTACAAGTTGAATGCAAACAGCCTAATTCTGAGAATAATAAGGTACTTGTAGCGTTCACAGTAATGGAGTACAAGACCAGGTTGCTGAAAATAATAACAAACCTATGCATTGCTAGTTTGATTGGAACTATGTGTAGGAATTTGAAACTAACAACATAGCCTATGAATTTCTATTGCGACAATGTTGCTAGATCATTGGTGTTACAAATTTTTTTAAAAAAAATAAAAATATTAAATATATATATATATATATATATATATATATATATATATATATATATATATATATATATATATATATATATATATATATATATATATATATATATATATATATATATATATATATATATTATATATTAAGCGAATTAGCCATTAGGAATAGTTAGCAAAGATTTCTGTTTAGGTAGGTTTAGGTCTATTTGCTGTTGCAGTTATTGGCTTAGTTTTACCCTTATATTATTATCATCATCAGAAAGATTGTTTGCAACTTGTACATATAGTTTGTCAAACCTGCAAGGCGTGAACACTTAGTTCCAATCGAACTAGCAACCTGTAGGTATGTAGTTATTTTCAGCAACCTGGTCTTGTATGAAAAAATCCACTACTGTGAATGCTACAGTTACCAATAATATATATATATATTATATATATATATATATATATATATATATATATATATATATATATATATATATATATATATATATATATATATATATATATATATATATATATATATATATATTTATATTATTTTTACCTTTATATATAAATATATTAGGCTAAAGGTGGAGATTGTTTCTGAGTTTCGATATTTTTTATATCAATATTTTTTGTTATTTTATTTTAATCGAATATTTTTATACCTATAATTAGCCCTAGGCTACTATGTGTGCAAACGTTCTTGTGTACGTTAGGTCTCTTTTACGGCAAATTTCTTGTAGGTTAGGCCTCTTTTTATGGAAACTTCGGTAGTTCAGGTTATGATAAGTCGAATTAGGTTCTGCTAGAAAAGTAAGTAATAGTAATTGTGTGTATGTCTAGTAATACCTCTGGCAACTCTCTTGTTTACGATAGGCTTCTCCAATATTTTCGATTTTCGATATTTTTTAACAATCAAAACTCAGAAACAATCTCCACCTTTACCAAAATATCAATTTATGGAAACCAATATATCAATATATGGAAACCAATATATCAATGCAATTTTTTTGAAATTTTATTACTATTTAGCTTTTATTTATGCCTATTATTATTATTTAGTTTTTTAGTGTACTTAATTCAACTTATCATAACCTGAACTACCGAAGTTGGACTTATTATAACCTGAACTACTGAAGTTGCTGTGGGATACAACTTAACCTATTATAATAAATATATAATATATATATATATATATATATATATATATATATATATATATATATATATATATATATATATATAATATATATATATATATAAATATATTGTATAATAAAGGTAAAGGTTAAGAAATCTGTTTAAGCCATTAATGATTATTAATAACTATTAAAAATAAATAATTTTACTCTATAATAATTAAGGGTAAAACTATACCTAATGGCCAGCAAATAGACCTAACCTAACCAAAAACCATTTGATAAAATTATAATAATTATAAATAATAATAATATATATATAATAATATAATAATATATATAATATAATATAAAAATATAATATATATATAATATATAATATATATAGGTAAAGGTATAGAATGTTTTCTGAGTTTCGATGTTTTGAAAATATCGATATGCCTATTCAAATATTATTCTAATTAATTTTTATAAAAATTACTATTTTTAGTTTTTACAGTGTACTAGTTTGACTTATACATAACCTGAAACTACCGAAGTTGCCATAAAATACAGGCTAACCTATAAAAACGTTGCAATGAGAGACGATTAAAATCGAAATTTCAAAATTATTGATATTAAAAATATCGAAACTCAGAAACATTTTCTATACCTAAGCCATATTATATATATATAATATATATATATATATATATATATATATAATAATATATAAATATATATATATATATATATATATATATATATATATATATATATATATAATTTTTTAATTTTTTTTTTAAAATTTTTGTAATGCAATATTCCAGCAACCTTGTCATAAAGAAATTCATAAGCTATGTTAGTTTAAAATTCCCATGAGTAGTTCTAGCCAAACTCGCAATGCATAGGTGTGTTATTATTTACTTTTGCAATAAAAAAATCCACTACTGTGAATGCTACAATTAGTCTTTTTTTCTACTCAGCCTAACTACATAGAGGAGTGGAAATTATTGTAATATGATTTTTTATCAGTTTATCAGCGAATGGCAAAAGATTTTATATAAAGAAATATATAAAAAAAAAATTCAAATTATTATAAATTTGTATTGTTCTTACAATATAGTGTACCATTTTCTCTGCAACAAATTTGTTTATACTTTTCAGAGACATATTGTCCTTTCACTGTGTTTTTACAATGTTGCTAAATTGGATTCAAGATATATATATATATATATATATATATATATATATATATATATATATATATATATATATATATATATATATATATATATATATATATATATATATATATATATATACTTTACCATTTGTTGATAAACTGGAAAAAATCATATGATCATTTCCATTTCCTCTAAGTAGGTTAATCGAGTAGAAAAAAAATTTGGTAATAATTTGATCTTGCACGAACCTCTCTATTTTTTATTATATTGAAAATATGAAGTCAAAATATGTTTTAATGCATTCTACACAATTTTCTTTCACAGAAGAATAAAATAAATACATAATAAAAACTATTAAAAAAAAGAAAAAATTGATATTTTTACTTCAAAAGGTTAAGCAACTTTTCTTTGACTGGCCTTTGTACAAAAATAGCAAAACTAATTGAATACCAGATTGCCATATTTGTCCTTTGATTGTTCTGTTACTTTTCTGCAGTGTACTGTAATACAACCTTCGATATATAGAAATATTGATATTTCAATAAAAAATTTTGACATTTGTATTATTAATATTTAGCTTTTATTTCATTTATGCCTAATTATTATTATTATTATTATTATTATTATTTATTTAGTTTTCTAGATTACTTAGTTCGCCCTATCTTAATCTGAATGACCGAAGTTTGTTGTGTGATACAAGCCTAACTTATTGATAGAATGTTGCCATGGCATACAGGCCTACTGCCTTATTACACCATATATATATATATATATATATATATATATATATATATATATATATATATATATATATATATATATATATATATATATATATATAGCAAGATAGAAAGTGAAATTAAACGGAGATGTCAGATAATGTTGCTAAAATTGTATTATTGGACAGTTTAAAAGACAGTTGATTTTATTTTTGCAGCATAAATATTTTTTTTTAATTAATTTTGTTTTTTTTTTCTTATGTATTTATATTACTCTTCTGTGAAAGAAACGTATGTGTAGAATGCACTTAAACATATTTTGACTTCATATTTTCAATATAGTAAAAATGGAGAGGTTCGTACCATATCAAATTACCAAAAAATTTGTAGTTCCAATCTTATTTATATAATATATATATATATATATATATATATATATATATATATATATATATATATATATATATATATATATATATATATATATATATATATATATATAAATAAATCATCTTCCCCCAGGAAGGACTTTCGTCCTGTCAGTGGAATCTTTCAAGGAAAATCCTTGGGTTTCAAGGGCCCACGGCGGATACCGCTGGCTGGGCCAGGCCTATCGCGGATGCCGGAGATTCATTCCCACTAGTGACAAGCATTTCACTAGTGTACTCATTAACGGCTGAGTAAGCCGAAGCTAGCGTTACTGGGAATGACTCAAATTCCCACGTCTCGACCGAGCCTCGAACTCGGTCCTCTAGCGTGCTAAGCGAGCGCTCTGCCAACTGAGCTACGGGACGCGCTATATATATATATATATATATATATATATATATATATATATATATATATATATATATATATATATATATATATATATATATATATATTGGGGTTAGCCAGCAAATTGGCTAACCTGCTGAATGCTGGCTCTTTTATTGTTTAAACATATTACTATTAATGTAATATGTAAATACAAAATTAATATAGGCCTATCCCTTTCCCTTGGTTTAAAAAACATGTAATTTGAAGAAATTTTTAAAGAAAACTTTAATTTCAAACAAAAAGTAGCTTTAATTTAGAAAAAAATATAAAACATTTCACAAATGGTATAAAAAAGTTTTTTTTTAGCTTCGAAATAGCTAGAAATTTTTTTAAAATTCATACCAATGCTGATCATAGACTTAAACTAAAGTCTTTGATGCTGATGCAACAGCCTGTAGTCCTTTTTTGAATAAAAATAGACAAAGTCTTTGAAGTCATACTACTGTAAATTCATTGTACTTGTAAATATTTTTTAATTTAAATTTTAAGGGTTTTTGGTGATTTTAATGTACAAATTAATTTTCCACTCTTCAATTTACCCTGTCAACTTTATTTCAGATCATTTCATGTTTGTAGTTTTGTTATATTGAAAAAAATATGCTCAGTTGAACTTCAGTATTACCATTACATCTAGCAAAGTAGGGGAGTGCTTAGGTTCAACTGAGCATTTTTTCTTTTAATGAAACTGCAAAGTCAAAATATTACAAAATCAAGTAAATCTGGTAAAGCAAAGTACAGAAAATGATTTTGTACATTAAATGCTCACAAAAAAAAACAAAAAAAGAAAAACAAATTTTAATTCAAAAATACAACCTAGGAAAATATTACAATATATTATCTGACTTTTAAAACATTGTCCTTTGGCTGTTTTTTTTTTTTTTTTTTAAATAATGCATTCCCAAGTTGCTGCATCAGTTGTCGTCATGAATTATAAATTTTATAGTTAACTTGGAACTTAAATTTCTTCATTTAATACTACTTTTTGTATAATTTTTTTTTATAAATTAAAATTACTGTTTATATATATTATAAATTAAATTTATATTTTAAATATTTCCACAAAATTATTTTTAAAAATTTCATTTCAAAAATTATATAATTTATTTTAAAAAATTTTTTTTTTTTTTTTTTTTATGGAAATTGAATATTAATTTATTTATATATTATGTTAGTAATACGTTTGTGTTGAAAGAGTTTGCGAAGTTAGGCATAGTCACTGATTTAATTGTGTAGGTTTACCCTTCAAGTCAAGCTTAGGTTAAGTCAAATTAGTCATTTTGATTTAACCTAATATGGATTTGAAGGGTAACAAACTATTTTGACTAAACCTAACCAGGACTTGAAATGTAGGCTTTTGTGTTAATAATCCAGTGATTAGACCCAACTATACAAACACTGGCTCTTTCAGCACATAAACATACTGTTGTTATATGTAATTATGTAAGTAAAATATTTGATTTTTTACAAGAATTTTAATTACAAATTCCTGTGGAATGGCTTGTTTTAGTGAATAAAGAAAAAGAAGCAAGAAATAGAGTTAACAATGTTAGAATTAATAAACTATGTTAATTATAAAAGAGCAAGCAACCAAGATGATGTGAAGAAATTCTGAAAACCCAACTTCTTAGAAGTTTGTTTAGAAAGAGAAGTAATGTGATTCTTCCATGAAAGATAATGAGAAAAAGATACACTAAGAATATTAAGAACAGATGTAGGTTTTCAAAGGTATCACAGTTGTGTAGAATGTTGTGTTGAATAGAAAAATGGGGGAATTGAGTTTTTGATGCATTAAAAATAACCTTGTTTACTCTACCTCAATTTGAATTGAAATATGAGAAAGATCAGAGGTTAGTTGCTCCAAAGCCACCCTCCTTGCATAAATTAACTACTGTTGGGGGGGTTGGGATCTTTCAAAATGAAAGGAGTAATGAAGAGTGGAGTCATTGTCATAGAGATAGATAGGGTGATGAAATAATAGAGAGAAGTTCAGTAATGAAAAATAGTTAATTGTCATGTTCTTCAGGGCTCTGTTCTGACTCTATTGATTTTTATGGCTGGGTACTGGATTTTGGGAATGATCCAGCTTGAACTTTTTGTAACGGTCAGAACTGGATCCTGCAGCATAACTATTTGTAAGCAAGGGAAAGCATGCAAAAAATGTTAGATTTCATTCTAGTTTTTCTCAAAAATCTACAGTTTCAATTGTCACCTTTCCCTGGCTCCCAACCTTATTGTTTCTGTGTATATCTTTATTAATTTCTGATTCTACAAAATCCTGGTATAGTTCACATTTTTGTAATTATTTTATGTATTTATTTATTTTTTATTTTTTAAACTTTATGTAGTTTCAATAATTTCAGCTAAGGTTATTGTATATCAAAAATTATTTCAATAATTTGAGTGTGCTAAGTAAACATATTTGTTGTAATGAATATTGGGCCTCAGAATCCATATGGAAATGGATTGCTTTATTCTGGATTTAACCAAGATCAAGGTAAGATACCTTTCCTTTTTTTTTTTTTTTTTTTTTTTTTTTCAAACTATCAAAATTGGAAAAATTCAGACCAGTCTAAATTTAAATAAAGATTGTGATTTAAATAGTTATCAAAATGTAATGTGTAAAAATTTAAACTTTGTTTACTTTAGAAATTTATTAAGAGGCATAGTCTAGATTCATGATTAAAATTTGTTGTAATTTTTTATTAAAAAATTTCATGTAAAATTGGAAACTTTTCATTTGTGAGAATAAAGATTATAAGTACTTATAGTGTATTGAGATATTATTCTTCAGTAATATGGTAGTAAATGTCAATGTAAAAAGAAGTTTCCTCATTTAGTTGATTATCATTCTTTATCAAAGATTATATATGTTGCCAGTTCTGGTGTGTTATTAATTAATCTTTTACAACCTGTGTCGATAACTTTTTAAAGTAAGAAGTATTTAAAAGTATCATATTTTTAAGTATAATATTTTTCATCCTTCATTGATAACAGACTATAATTGTTTTATTTTTATTATTGAACAATTTTTCCAAAATAATGTATCAATTTATAAGGTTTAAATAAGAATTCAAATAAGTAAATTAGCTCAACAGTTGTTTAATAAGCATGAGATTTTTGATGATTGCTGATTAATCAAATGAATATTAACCATTTCGGACCTTATATTTTTTGTTAGTTTAAATTATTTATATTTTATCTTTTAACCCATTATAAAATTAAGTGTGTTTTTTTTCATTTTCTATACTCTTTATTTTCCAGGATGTTTTGCATGTGGCATGGAAAATGGATTTCGTGTGTTCAATTGTGATCCCCTAAAAGAAAAAGAAAAACAAGATTTTAGTGATGGGGGAATTGGATATATGGAGATGTTATTTAGATGCAATTATCTTGCACTTGTTGGAGGAGGAATGAACCCCAAATACCCGACCAATAAAGGTTAGTTTTTTTTTAAATCATGTTTGTTATTAATTGATTTTAAGTTTTTTTAAATATTAAGTGACTAAATTATTTTAACATTTGAACATTTTTGGACAAAGAAATAAACTTTTACCTCCAGAAATGTTTTAATTCAATTTGTAAATAAATATATGCTTTAGAAAGTATTTTTTATTTATTTTTTTTCCAATATCGTACATATAGTTACCAAAAAATAATAAATTAATATTGTTATTAAGAATAGAATGAAAATTTAATGAGTAATTTGAAAATTAATATCGCTTTAAAATCACTAATAGTTCACTTATTACTATATTACCTTTAAAAGGAAAAAAAAATTAATATAAACCAATGATACTTCACTTATTACAATATTTAAAAAAAAAAAAAAATTTAATCCAAATTCAGAGATTAAATGAAAAATATTTTATAAAAAGATTGTCCTTCATTGTTATTAAGTATTTATTATTATTATTATTATTATTATTATTATTATTATTATTATTATTGTCATAGGTAAGTTTTTGTATGTAATTTTTTTTTCAAACATTTTTCAGTTGTGGTTTGGGATGATTATTATTATTATTATTATTATTATTATTATTATTGTCATAAGTAAGTTTTTTGTATGTAATTTTTTTCGAACATTTTTGCAGTTGTAGTTTGGGATGATTTAAAAAAGAAGCACGTGATTGAACTTGACTTTACAAGTGAAGTGAGAGGAGTAAGACTTAGGAGGGACAGAATTGTTGTGCTCTTAGACACAATGATCAAAGTTTATACTTTCACATCCAATCCTCAACAGCTTCATGTATTTGAAACTGCACCAAATCCCAAAGGTATGTTGTTGTTGTTGTTATTATTATTATTATTATTATTATTTTATTATTATTATTATTATTTTTAAATCCTTAATCAGTTTACGTTGTGTTCAAAATGATAATTAAGGAGTGCTCATTGAAATGATAAGAATCACAATAATAATTAAATCCTATTAATCCGTCTTTTTATTTAATTTTTTTTCCCCCCAACATAAAGGCAAATTTCAGTTTTAGTCACTATTTTTATACGTGCATATTTATTTGTGTTGTTGAAGTTTTCTGTTGTTTATGGAATAGGTTACTATTTTTTTATTCATGTCAGATATCTGATGGTAGATTGGATCCATTGTTCGTATGGGAATTGGAAATCTTTAAATTCTTAGGTATAGATACTTTTTATTACGTATGTGGCAAAATTGTTTAGTTAATATTTTGAGGTATGGAGCTGTAAGGAAAAAGAAGAGAAAATAAAAAAATAAAGTAAAACTCGAAAAGAAGTAATGTGAATTTTGCAAGACATATTGCAAGGAAGGAAAGGTTGAAGAGGTTTATAAACAAAGGTTTTGGCTAGGGTCTAATAGACGAAGAATGGAAAAGGTTAATATGGAAAAAAATTTAGTAATAGATGAAATAATAATTTGAATGCCTTGAAAGATATGATTATATATGACATATAAATATTTCTTAACGTTTTACTGTTTTATGTCTATGTGATTAACATAAATATTTTAGATTTAGTTTGAAAGTTAATCATTTTCTCAAATTATTACTTAAAATTACCATAAAAAGACTTCTAAAATTATCTTACTTTACCTTTATTTAATTATGATGTATTATATTTTGGCAGGAATAAGAATGTAAATTAAAATATTTGCAGAAATTTCACAATTGTATTTTGTTTTTAGGGTTAATTTATTTTTAAAACTGAATCTAAATTCAGGTTTAGTCTTAAAAATCACACAATCATATAATTTTTTTATTTTTTCCTCTCTTTCTTCAGGTCTTTGTGTATTGTGTCCGAATAGCAATACTTCATTGCTTGCCTTTCCCAGTCCTAAAACAGGCCATGTACAAATAATTGATTTAGCTAATACAGAAAAGCATATTCAAGAAATCCATGCTCATGACTCGCCTTTATCCTGTATTGGTAAATTGTTGTTGTTAATTTTTTTTTTTTTTTTTTTTACTACCACTACTACTAAAATCCACCTATTTTCGACACCTTTCAATATAAATGTTTAATTTATTGGTTTTGCTGAAATAAAATGAAGACTGGTTGTATATTGTGGTTAAATCTTAGAACGTACAAATATTATTATTATTATTATTATTATTATTATTATTATTATTATTATTATTATTAACGCAGCAATAAATATGCCTGGAACAAGAATAGCGACGGCTTCAGAGAAAGGAACATTGATAAGAATTTTTGACACCTCCACATGTGAACAGATCAACGAGTTAAGAAGAGGAGCAAACAATGCAACTATTTATTGGTAATGATAGACGAAAGGTTCGGAGAAAGAATTGCTTTAGTCTCTTAGTTTCATTTTTGTTAAATTTATCTTCACAGTTTCAATTTGCATTGCATTATAACTAGTATCAGTTTGCATTTATACCAGAGAAATGTTAATTGATTATATCAGTAGATCTATAAATATTTCTCAACTTAAAAAAAAAATTAATCATAAAATTTAATATTTAAAAACATATATATATGAAAATGAGATTTCTAAGTTTTTCCATGAATCTTTCATATATATATATATATATATATATATATATATATATATATATATATATATATATATATATATATATATATATATATATATATATATATATATATATATATATATATATTAAAATAAATAGTACTGAGCTCAGATTTTGAGAGAAGAGTCCCAACCCTAATCCAAGTCCAAATCCATATTCTTGGAAATCCCATGATAGTCAAAATGAACTAAATTATTGAGCTAGATTTAAAAGTTGCTAAATAGTAGAAACCAAAATAATATATTTAATTTTTTATTATTATTATTCCTAAGAGGAATGTGAATTAGGTCGATGTGGTTAATATATAAATATTTAACTGAAAACAATTTCAGATAAATTATTCTTTAAATGAATATTTTTTTTATTTTATTTAACTTATTCCATGAGTTACTGAAAAAAATATTAAAGGAATTGGCGAAAAACGATATTCAAAAGATTATTCCCTCAGAGAGATTATTTAATTGTAAGTTATGTAAATAAATAGGACCATTTAAGTGGAAGCGAAAGATAAAAATTATAAATGGTTTGCTAAAAAAAACTCATCCATGTTTGGATTTAAGAAATATTTTTTGATTGGTGGGAAATGCAAACGAATTTTATAGGATATATATATATATATATATATATATATATATATATATATATATATATATATATATATATATATATATATATATATATATATATATATATATATATATATATATATATATATATATATATATATATATATATATATATATATATATATATAAAAACACAGTTACTATTTTTTTTCCTATTTAAGATACTTTTTCAAAAATTTGAAAGACAAATAGATTAGCTAACTTATTAACAAATTTTAACTCTTAAAGAATTATACCATGATAAGCGCTTATTTATGAAATTAGTAATTCAACCAATTAAATAAAAAAAAGTTTTTTTTTTTATCATTGTGATTCTTTAATATAGCACGTGAGTAAAGTAGGAGTAGTGCAGTTTTAAAGAAAATTATTTATTGGAGCAAGACAGAAAAAGGGGTAAAGAGTTTAGAAACGGCCTGTTAAAAAAGTTTCGTAAAACTTTATGAAAAGATTAAATACTTTAAGACTTGATAGAAAAATCCCTTGATCATTTAACAGAGAGCAAAGAATAGAGAGGTAGCTTTGAAAATAAGACTATTAGAAAAATAAAATGTTCATTACCCTTGACATTGAGACGAGTTGGGAAGGCAGAAATCGAATGTCTCTTATGGAAATAACTTTTTAAAAAAAGAAATAGGTTACTATTATGGAAGACGCCATAGAACTACAAATACAGTGATACAAGGAATAAGAACTGCACAGGTCATGAATGATTCAAGAATGTACTATATAATTTATTCCATTTCACTTCTGATTTTCAAAAGTGTGATTATATGCTAGAGAAAGAAGAAAATTTTCTTCATGATAAATTTAAGATTTTTAGGTTGATTTAATTCGATCATTTAGTAATGATAGTTTTGTTTCTTGTAATTTTCAGCATAAATTTCAGTCAGGATTCAAGTTTATTGTGTGTTTCAAGTGACCACGGTACAATTCATGTATTTTTCGTAGAAGAGGAAGATAAGAAGAAAAATAAAGTTTCTAGGTAAGATGGTCACAATCATAATATCAATAGAGATAATGTCACCTAATATGCAAATTGTAGCAAAAGCATAAGCCATATTTTTTATAAGCGACTTAGGTTTGTTATAAGACTAATTTTATCATTTCCAAATACATGACACCACCTTTCAGTCACTCATTTTTTAATTATCTTAAATGCATTGAAATTCTGCATTATACTCTTTGCGCCCCCTTATCATTCTAGTCACTTCTATATATATATATATATATATATATATATATATATATATATATATATATATATATATATATATATATATATATATATATATATATATATATATATATATATATATATATATATATATATATATATATATATATATATATATATATATATATATATATATATATATATATATATATATATTTATTTATTTATTTATTTATTTATTTATTTATTTATTTATTTATTTATTTATTTATTTATTTATTTATTTATTATATATTATTTATTTATTTATTTATATATATATTTATATATATTTATATATATTTATTTATTATTTATTTTATTTATCAGCCACTTTCCAATCTTTCTTCCTGCTGGAGTTGTGCACCCATTCAATCTGTGCCAGTGAATAGGAAACCTTTTTCAACCCTCTAACCATATTGTCTTATCGCTTTATCTTCTGATCTTTTCAAGACTTTCAAATCTGTCCTCAAATTGAAGCATCAGAAATCTTATCTTGTCTCAGATCGCAAGTATCTTTTCATTAAAAAACACTACACTAGAAATCTACTTTTCCTTCTCTCTTAATCTTGGTTTTTGCCCTCCTACATTTTGGTGAATCTTGAACTGTGACGCTCAAAATTTCAAAAGCTTTTGGTAGAGTCTGGCACAAAGTTCTGATATCTTAAATTTTTTTTTTCTCGATACCTATCCATCTCTAAACAGTTTTTTCCTGATTTTGTTTCGTCTTTCAATAGCTGGTGTTGTAGAGGATCATCTTTAAACTATGAATAACGGTGTGCCTGGGTTCTGTTCTATTCCTAACTTTCTTTCTTTTCATTAATGGTCTTCCATCAGTCACTTCATCTCCTATCCCTTCATTACTCCTCTTATTTAAATAGGTCCCACTCAACAGGAGATAATCAATTCTAATAAGTGTGTCCTTGGAACAACTGACACCTCAAATTGGAGCAAATAAAACACGCTGGTTTTCAACTCCTCCAATATCTTTCAGGCCTCCAAACTGTTGTTTTCTTCTCTCTTTACCATCAGTATTACAATGTACTCTGCTCTTTTGAATTCATTAGTTATATACCTCGTCTTTTGAGCCTGTATGACGACTCTTTCCACACACCTCTCTCACTCCAGACTTAATTTCTCATTCTTACGTGTACTCTACTGGTGAAGTTTAATAATATTTCTTCTTTTCTCTACTTTCCCACTTCCTATGACTTCCATACTTTCAAACTCTGTGTATTGTGTTATATCGACTTTTAATTTCATCTTTATTCCGGTGTAACCCTCAACTCAGTCGATAATTTGTAACCTTCAAATCTTTGTCCTGAAGAGGAAATAAAAAAAAATGATTATTTGCTTGTTAGAAGGTGTTTATTTTTCCTGCCAATGTAAATATACTCGATAATTTTTATTCATTTGCATTTAATTCTTTGCAGCCTTGCATCAGCTTCCTTTCTTCCAAAGTATTTTAGTAGTACGTGGAGCTTCTGCAAGTTGGAAATTCCAGGAGGATCACAGTGTATATGCGCCTTTGCAGGGAACAGCATAATTGGTAAGATTTATTAGTAAATTAAATTTGCATCTCCTTTATAAAACTTTTTTTTTATTTTTCTTTTATTTATTTATTTAGAAACTTAATATCAGAACGTTTCATGAATATGTTTGTGTTGATATTTCTGTTGATCTTGGGTGCTAAAGCCATTAAAACATTAAAATTCAGATGACATCCATTTGCTAATAAATTAGTTTATCTATTTTTTTTTTTTCTAAACATTTTCTCTAGAATTAAGAATTCCTCCATTTTTATTTATTCTTTTAGTTGATTCTTCCTCAAATTAATGTATTGCTTTATAATATATTCATAACATTTCAGTAAAATGACGTATAAAATAATATTAATTAATGTACTATCTACTATTTTAAAGCTGCTGTTACAACGATCCGTTTATGATTTATTCATTTAATTTTTTTTTTTTTTTACATTAATTTATTTTCTGTCTGTGAGGTTTAATACCGAATAGACCCTTTAGCCACATCCCCACCCCCACCCCATGGTTTCCATAATTCTAGATTATCTGTGCCAACTTCAACTCTAAAGTAGGTTCTACAGTTTAGGTGGATTCCCTCATGTGGGAATAATAGGGAAGTTTAAAGGGCAGCGATTTAGGTCACAATTAGAACTCTTTCAAAACCTACCTCTCAAAAAAACTCAAATGGGATTTCTCTCTGCTACCAATCACTATTCCTCCCTCCCACTAAAAAGATATTTTAAAATCTGCTGGTAAAGACTGTTGGAGGGAAGACATACGATTTGCTATACTTTTTTCAGTAGAACATATCGTGGAGAGTTGATTTCTTTCATGGGGGAGTGACATTGAATCGACCTTGTAACGGCAAGACGAATGCTACTCATGGATATTCCAATGTCAAGGAAGAATCCATCATCCAGTCCATTTTGCCAAACTTTTAAACCTCCCTTAGTCCACCATATCCAGATGGGATGTCCTGCTCTTACATCTTAACTGAATAATATCCAATTTTCCAGTGATATAATTTTTGCGTTCTTGCCTTGCCCAAATATGCTTCATGAGAAATAATGCCTCTTTATCACCAATATCGTTCGTTTCACGTTGGTGTTGTCCCTACTGTTGACTTTCCACATTTGCATCACCACTTTTTAGTGACGATTGTCTTCACATGTACAATGGAATTAAAAAAATTAGTGTACAATTTAATTGACACACAAAATATAGATATTCGCTTTCCAAATTTCATACTGATTCTAGTTTTTTTTTTTTTTTTTAAATATAAATCATGGGTACGAATTTACATTATTTATTTATTTTTTTACCTCCCCTCCCCCCTCCCTCCCCCCCACACACACCCCTTCTTGAACAGGACTTTGCCCGAGAGTGGTGGTTAAGGTTCAAAAACATAAATAAGAGAGAACTGTTTTATTTATTGTGTTAATAATAATTACGTTGTACTTTTTTTTCTTTTAAGTTTGATTTTTTTTATTGTTTGTAATATGGGTTGAAATAAGGCTTACATGATTAATTCATTTGACTTCTCTTGATGCCTTTTCACTGCTTTTAAAGTAAATGTTTTGGTTGAAAAACTTGACTTAAAGTTACGTTAATCATAAATTTCAGACTTTTTTTTGGTGCGCAATTAAATTTTTAAGGGAAAAGAAAAATATCGTTTGAATCCACAATCTCTGGTGTGGTTTTTTTTTCTTTTTTCTTCTTATCATCATTTAGAGCTCAAATGTGTTAATGTTTTTAATGATGTTTTTTTTTTTATTTTACGTATACAGCCATTTGCGCCGATGGAAGCTATTACAAGTTCTCATTTACACCTAAAGGAGAAGCAAGAGTTGATGTCTATTCTAATTTCCTTACAATGACAGAAGATACATAAGAGTTCTTTTTTTTTTTTTTTTTGCAGAAATATTCTAAAGACTAAAGTAGATAATAATAATAATTAATAAATAATAAATAATAATAATAACATAGCGAGAAACTTAGAGGAGGTTCTTTGTTGTTTTGTTATATACCTAATTTATGGATGGGGTTCCTCCAGTTAGTTTACGAGTATCTTACGTTAATAGTTAGTTTTTTGATGCCTTTATCAACAAGTATATTGTATATAATTATTTTTTTAATGATTTTGTAATTTTATTAATTAATGGTACCTGTATTGATGGTCTGTCTCGAGTGTTGAGAATAGGTTGGTTTTAAGTAACTATGACTTAAGACATTGGTACACTTTGAGAAAATTGAGTTGAGTGTGTTCCTTTTAGTGTAATTCGGACTTCGTTATATATTTTGAATGATCTTAAATGACAGAGAAAGAAAGAAAGAAAGAAAAAAAATTTTTTAAATAAAATATTTGAAGATGATGGATAGTAATAAAATATTGAGACTAAATTCGTCATTCATATGCGTTTCATTTTTTTTAACGTAATTAAATTATTTATTTATTATTATTATTATTATTATTATTATTTTTTAAGAGGGCAGTAGTAGGATGGAGTTGTTGAAGTATTTAAATCAGAAAGATTAGCTGCAATAGAATGATTGAATATCATTACTAAATGGGACATGAGGGAAGAATAAGTATTCATTGACGAGAGTATTTTGAGGTTTTCATAGAGAAATAATGTGGGTATGTTTAGGGCAGCTTCTATGGTTAGAAGTGAAAAAAAAAAAGAAGATAAAAAGGGGGTATTAAAATTAGTTTAATAAAGTGTGTATATATATATATATATATATCAAGAGTGGTACTGTAAATATTTTTCTCCGTTAATTGAAAGAGATTTTATTGGAATTTAAAATTAAAATGAGTCATAGATGTTGGAATTAACAGCAAAAACAAGTAAAATATATAGTAATGATAATTCACTTAATAAGGTAGGTTTATAGACAAGTAGAAAATCTGTGATACGTAGTACTTCTAAGTAGTAATAGTTACGAACAAAAATTTTTTTAAAAATTGCCATTGTTTTTACGTTAATAAGAAATTTATTGTAGAGTTGATCAAGGGTGCCGCACATAAATAATCACGTGATTGAATTAATCTAAAGATGTAAAATAAAATTTTTCTTATTAAGATTCTTAGAATATCCTTATTGGTTTAAGATGGTAACAAACTAATGCAATGAATGGTCAAATAGTCAGGAAAGTACAAAAGCTATGATGTAACTGGATAGAATATTAAGTTTATATCCATCGATGTCAAGTTTTTTTTTATTCAAAAAAATAAACAGTTTTTAGTGAAAAGATTATTTGGTTTGCTGGTAATAAATTATATTCTTGCCTTTGGAGAAAAAATTATAATTCATATTATTAGTTTTTTTATTGCCTTATCTTCAATATTGTAATTTTCTTTTGTACTTTTAGAATTTGGAAACTCTAAATGACTTGATGTGATTGACTTAGTGATGATGAGCAAGATTTTTATTATATTGCAAACTGGCATTGATTTTCTTTCAGTACTGAGATTTATAGTATATTTTCCAGGGCTCTAGAGCTGTGGAGTTGCAAGATTCTAGGATAAACCGGAGCAGGAAAAATTTTTTTAGGTATAGCCAATGCCAGAACTGGATCAAAAGAATTATTATAAAAAGGATACTTTGACAACTAAGGTTCATAGCTAGATCTGAAGGTGAATCAGAATTTTAAAAGGATAAGAGTGAGCAGAAATATTTCTGGCCTTGCATCCCTAAATTAATTTTTTTTAGCTAAGAAAATAGTTCATAAATAAGAAAATTTAAAAATTGTTTTTTTGCTGGGACCACCTGTGACATGGACATTGGGAATTTGTTAAAACGTAAAATGAAGTTGGCTGCAACATAAAAAGGAAAGAAGAAGAGATTAAAACCAAAATAAGAAAAACAGGATTGGGTTATGAGAAAAGGAGAAGAGAAAGTGAAATTAAATTACCTGCATAAATAGTATTAACAATACAAAAAGGAATGAAAATGAAAAGTTTGCTAGTTTTTGTAAGTACAAAAAAAGGAAAGTCCTGGAGGTTAGATTTGGATGGGATTTCCCGGTGGGATCAAAGTAGCCTTGTGAAATTCAACTCTTTAAAAACTCTACTTCTTTACATCTCCCTCTCATAAACACCTCCCAACTTTCCTATCCTCTTTTGGCTCTCCCATCTCACCTGTAAATAACATTAACGTTCTTGGTCTAACCATAAACAATAAACTCTTGGAAACCACATTTCACAATGGCTGCTAAAGCGGCCTCTAAGAAGATGGGAATTCTGTTCAGGTTGCGAGAATTTTTTTCTTCTGAGCAGTTCCTCCAATTATATAAGAATCTTATTCCCCCTTTTATGTAGTACTGTTCTCGCATTTGGGGGGCTCCGGCTCCTCCTCTCTTCTGGATAGGTTTGAGTCTAAAGCTAAAAAGATTAATAAACTGTCCCCTACTTTCTAACTCTCTTGACCCCCTATCTCTGCGACATGACGTTGGTTCACTATCCCTCTTCTATAGGTAATGGAAGGTGCTCGAGGGAATTGGCGTCTCGCATTCCTCTACCGTTGCGTCTTCCTCGTTGCACAAGGGATGCCCTGCTTTCGCACGAATTTTGTGTGGATGTAGGAAACCCCAAGCTAGACCGTTGTGGTGCCTCCTCTCCAGCCACATCTGTTCTATGGAACTCTCTACCATCATCTATTTTTCTTCCTGTATTTAATCTTCCACTCTTCAAGGCTTCCGTCTGTGCCCACCTGAGGGATGTGCGTTAGATCTGTGTTTGAGTGAGTTTTCTTCATTTTGTGTGTACCCCCTCCTTGAAAAGGGCTCTGCCCATGAGTGGCGGCATTCCGTAAAAAAAAAAGACAGTAAATTAATTTAATGAAAATTGAAAGAATGTTTGTAGTAACAGAAGATTTAATTGATTAACAAGGGGAAAAAAAGAACATTATTTTGTCTTAAAATTAAATTTGATATCTGAGCAAACAACTGCTTGAATGTTTTATGTGGAAGGAATTTTGAAATAAGGAAAACTGATTTCATCTTAAAGCAGTTTCCCAACCGTGGTCCACACGGACCCCCGGGGGACCTCAGAAGCTTGGATTGGATTAATTATTATCTTTTACCAACCTACAAATATTTAATTTAGGAAGATTATAAGTATATGGGGGTCCACAAGCAAAAAAGGGGTGAGAACCCCTGATCCTTAAAGGATTAAACTCTTCCCATGTAGATTTATGCTATTATAATAGTACTTGTGAAGGGGCATAAAAATAAATTGAAGAATAGAAATATAATTATTTTTCAGTTTGAAATTTTTCTTTTATCTTTATGAGTAAGTAGCATGTGTTAACTCGACATTTGAGACTTTTTTTTTTCAACATGTAATTCCTCTTTATAACTTCTAAATTTGTGCATTGCGAGTATCATATATTGAAAAGGATTAACAAATTAATTATCAAAATGGCGGCTTTGTTTATCCTGTATTTTTACATTTACTAATTATAATAATATAAAATAATAACACTATCAGTTTATATTTTATTGCCATGACTGTAATTAGTTTATATATATAAGGTACTGCCAGCTATTGACTATGATGTAATAATAGCTTATATATATATATATATATATATATATATATATATATATATATATATATATATATATATATATATATATATATATATATATATATATATATATATATATACTTGCTGTATTTCCGTATCATTATTGTTATTGTTTATTATTATTTTTATTGTTGATGTTTATTATTATTGGAAATTAGTAAGTTAGGTTGTGCAAAATAAACTATTCTGTTTCCTTAATTAAGAAGAAAAGATAAGGTAAAATTAGAATATATAATTAAATGCTCCGGAGTAACGTTTAACTTACATGTAACCCTTTGTAGCGAAGTACTTCATCTCTACATCTTTCCATTCAAGACATGTCAGTTGGTTAAACATTTGTTCTCCTCGGACGTCCGAAAAGAAAGAACCAAAAAAAAATCCACACAAATTTATATTTCCAAGCTAAGTGGAAGAAATCCTTATGGTACAGTCTGAAGGGAATTTTCTCATAGCTGTAAATTATTCTATTTTCTTATGGAAAATTAGAATAAAATTATTTCAACTAAGGATTAAAGGGTTAAACATTTGTATTGATTTTGCTAAAGAGAAATGGACCTCTGAAAGTTTTCTCCTGTTACGAAATTTTTTATACAATTTAAAAAGACCTCAAAGTATTTTAATCAGCAAGAAATATGTTGTCATTTACCGTATCTATATTTCAGTTCTTTTGATAAGAGAACCTCCCTTGGTTGGTCGTTCAACACAATTTCCTTTTCCTTTGTATTTAAATATTAAAATGTCTTTCATGAAATGAAAAACATGCTGCCGTTCCTCATTATCATTATTAATACTCTCACAACTCCTCAACCATCTGTTACTCCTACTACTACTACTACTAATGCAACTACTACGAGAATAATAATAATAATAATAAGCATCATCACCATCATCATCATTTTGTTGTAACAGCCCATTATTAAAATTATTAAAATTTTATATATATATATATATATATATATATATATATATATATATATATATATATATATATATATATATATATATATATATATATATATATATATATATATATATATATATATATAATATATATATATATAATATATATAATATTTATATATGTATATATATTAAATATATATATATATATATATATATATATATATATATATATATATATATATATATATATATATATATATATATATATATATATATATATATATATATATATATATATATATAAAAGGGGAATATTTTAATAAATTATTAGGAAATTTTCCAAACTCCTTTAGTGGATTTGATTTAGAATTCTTTTTAGGATTTTTAATAGTTATTCTAATTATGTATTGTGAATATAAAAATAAAAATTTTTGCATTTTATGAAGATATATTTTTGTACCGAAAGGTGTGAGTGGTCGGGCCCATAAGTTTTGATTGTGATAAGGCGTTGTGTTTATTAAAGACATGTTCGTCTTTTATTGTAATTATAATGTTTAATCATCATTTTTGAAAATAGTTTAAAATATATGATGTTTTATTAAAAAAATATTGTTTGAAATTTTTGGAGTATTTTTAACCTTAAAATATATGTAAGTTGCAAATCACACTAACCTATTTAAGTCCCTTTTTTTTTCTACTGTTTCATCATGGCTACTTAAACATATTTATTAAAGTTTTTTTTATATATAATTTTTTATAAATGTAGCTATTAAAATTTGGAAAATAGTAAAAAAAATTGTTGCTTTTAGCTACTGAGGATTTTTAATCTACAAAACCCCTGATTTTATTAAATATGTTTTGATTATTGAGTTTTAGCTTATAGAGATTGAATACCATTAATGTTTTGACAAGAAAAAAATGCATTGATTTTTTTGCTTTAAAATCGCAAATTAAAAATGCTGGTCATGATTCATATAAAAAATTGAGTTTGGGAAATTTGGAAGGAATTTAGGTAAGTGTTCAAGAATCTTATAATGTGTTGAAGAACACTGATAAATTAAAGGATAATTATCTTTTAAGATTATTTAGTAATTGTCTTTTATCTTTATTTAAATTACAACTTGAAAATTACATCATCCGCCGAAGCGGGTCTTTTTGGTAAGGTGGCCCCTGTTTCACCAGTTGGAATGACCAGGTCATTCCCACCTATTTCATTTTTCCATTTTCTTATAAGTTTTTATTCAGCAGAGGTGACAACCCGGCAGTCATCTCTATCTTTTACAAACAATTCGACATTTTAAAAATTTTTTTAGAACGTTTTTACATTGTTATACAAAACGTGTACTTATCGATTCTTGAAAAGATCTTTTAATATTTCTGGTCAAACCAGAGTTTATTATAATTATAGTAAACTTTGGTCAAACCTACATTCTCAACTGATATAAAAATATCCCTTATACCTTTATCATAAAAGGCGACAATCATAATATACTGTTATCTAATATTCAATATTTTTTCCATATGATATTCGGTAATTGTAGGACTAGAAAGGCCTTCTGTGATTCAATACAAGCTAAAACTTATCCTTTATTTTAGAGTTACAATATAATTTTTTAACCATTGATAAATGATGGATAATGAACTCAGTTTGTGAGTTAAAAAAAAAATAGTAAGTCGTGAATTAGTATCAGAGTATATATATATATATATATATATATATATATATATATATATATATATATATATATATATATATATATATATATATATATATATATATATATATATATATATATATATATATATATATATATATATATATATATATATATCAGTGATAGGCGAATCCGGCAATTTTCGAATCCGAATTCAATCATCAATTTTGAATTTCTCGAATTCGAATTCGGATTCGGATTCGCCCATCACTGATATATATATATATATATATATATATATATATATATATATATATATATATATATATATATATATATATATATATATATATATATATATATATATATATATATATATATATATATATATATATATATATATATATATATATATATATATATAAAGACTGCTTTTTAGGTACAAGAATAGACTCGATTAGCAACTTTATTGCACTAATTAATGGAAGACAGACAGTTAATTGCGCAGCAATTATGCAATTAACTCTCAAATGGTATTTAATTGGATCACAAAGTCAGTTGTGCCCCCTCCCTACTTGAAAAGGGCTCTACCGTAAGTGGTGGACGATCTGTAAAAAAAAAAAAAAAAAAAAAAAGTTTTTTTTTTTTTTTTTTTTATTATTATTATTGTTAATTAAATCTTTAATATAACAATTTCTTCTAAATTATATTTTTTACATTTTTACAATGAAACTTTCTAAGTTTTTATATTCATTGAAAACTTCTCTCTATCTTCTCTTCTACTTACTGTCCCTACACTGCAAAAATTGTCCTAACAAATCGTTGGGACAAATAGCAAAATTGTCACAGGAAATTTTTTTTCAGTTATTTTCTTATTGGAAAATAAATCGGGGAAGCGAGTTTCTTATGCTTAAAATGTCTTTTCTCTATTGAAAATTTTGCTTGTGACATTTTTAGCCACTTGTTCCAACTATTTGTTAGGACAATTTTTGCTGTGTAACTTTGTCTCTTTCATTTTCCCTCCTCTTGTTTCTTCCAATATGGCGGAGCTCTCTCTCAATTGCATTTCAAACAACTCTGGAGTTATTCTTCCTTTTTTATTTTCTATTCTCTTTTAATGTTTAACAATGTAATTTCACTTAAAGGATGCGATTTCTGCTCTCTCTGAATTTAATA